>PVJO010010954.1:0-61946 GCA_004026905.1 Hystrix cristata | reverse complement strand
GACTCTAGATCCAGACCTACTCTGTTGCCAGCACTGCAACCTTATGTAAGAGATCAGCTCCTGAAAGCCCCAAGACATGGCCCACTGGCCACTCACCTTGACATGAGGCAATCAGCACATTTAGAGTATTTAGGAGGTGACAGGCTTTCACTACTAAAGACAAACTGAAGGTGTCTTACTTGCTCAAATGCACAGACAGCAAAGCAAGACTCAAAAATTATGAATATTCAAGAAAATGTGACATGAATAAGGGAAAAAGTATAGTAATAGATCCTAAATAAATGAATATCTACACACTTCTTGAAAAAGAACTCAAAATAGCTTTTTAAATAAGCTTAGTAAGATAAAAGGGAGTACATATTACAATGTAAAAATTAAAGAAAACAATACATGAACAAAATGTGAAGTTGAACAAAAAGCTAGAAACTATAAAGAGAACCAAATGATTCCAAAGCTGAAAAACACAATGAATGAAATGAAAAATCCTAGAGTCTCAACAGGATAATTTCAATCCAAAATTTCAGATAATTTCAATCTGAAATTATCATTAAGCTCAAAAACAGATTATCTGAATTACCCAGTAAAGTAACACACAGAATACAAAAGAATGAAGAAAACCTAGAGGACTATAGAACACCATCAAGCACAGAAAGAGTCAGGGGAAAAATCTTACTAAAAAATATGATGATGGAAAATTTTAAAATCAAGATTGAATCAAACCTCCCAAATTCAAAGACCCAATCCAAAAATGGGCATCTGAAATGAATAAACATTTCTCAGATGAAGAAATAAAAATGGCAAATAAATACATGAAAAAGTGTTCAACATCACTAGTCACTCAAGAGATGCAAATCAAAACAACATTAAGATTCCATCTCACTCCAGAAAGAACAGTGATTATAAAAAGATCAACCAGTAACAAATTCTGGCGGGGCTGTGGGGAAAAAGGAACCCTCCTCCACTGTTGGCAGGAATGTAGATTGGTCCAGCCACTGTGGAAATCAGTATGGAGATTCCTCAAAAAAACTACAACTGGAGGTTCCATTTGATCCAACTATTTCTCTACTGGGCATCTTCCCAGAAGAATTAAAATCATCATACCACAGGGATATATGCACAACTATGTTTATAGCAATGCAATTTGTAATAGCTACGTTTTAGAAACAACCTAAATGTCCAACAACTAATGAGTGGCTAAAGAAGATGTGGTTTTTCTACACAATGGAGTACTACTCTGACATAAAGAAGGATAAGCTAGAGTCATTTGTATGGAAATGGATGTTCCTTGAGAACATACTCTTAAGCAAAATAAATCAGACACTCACGAGTACACATTGAATAGTTTCTCTGATATGAGTAATCATAAGGGTAAATAAGGTCAGAGAGGTGTAACAGATATTATATAAAATGAAGATAATATTGAAAAGAGGAGAAATAGAAAGGGAGAAGGGAGAAAGGAAAGAAGGGAAAAAGGAAAGAAAGAGGAAAAGAAAAAAATGGAAAAATATAAATAAACCTGCTGTAAATAGGGAAGCAGGGAGCAGAAGAGAGGGATGGGAGACAAGGGGAAGAAAAACCAAGATACATCATGTACAGGTATAAAATAACCTGATGATTGTGAACATTATGTATATGATGTACCAATACATGTTCTTGGTAAAAAATAATAATAAAAAATAAAATAAATAAAATAAAATCAAGATTGGAAAAGAAACATGAGGAACCATGAATCCCTAAGAATTTCAAATGGATTGAACATAAAAGGATCTTCATAGGGACATATAATCCAATGCTCCAAAACCAAAAATAGAAAAATTTTAAAGCAGCAAGTGAAAAGTAAGTCACTGTACAAAAGGAAACCCCGAATGGCTATAGATAGATTTCTCATCAGAGATCCTGCAGGCTGGCAAAGGGAAGATGTTGGTCAAATGTTAAACAGTGTCACTTGTAGGATAAATACATTTTGGAGCTTTAATGTGCATCATAATGGCTACACTCACTGGTACTGTATTATATAACTAAAATTTATTCAAAGACTAGATTTTTAAATATCTCACTACAAAAGAAGGTAATTATGTGAGGTAAAGGATACATTAATTATCACCTTTGCAGTGGTAAGCATTTCACATAGTAAATCCACAACAAAACACCTTAAAAATAAAAATTTTTCAAGAAATAACATTTTAAATTTTAAAAAATGAGACAGCTCTCTTTATATAACCTTATGGAAAGAACTGAAAAATGTACTGCTACATGATGCAGCAAGTGAAGAACGATGAATAGAGAATTCAAAGGTTGTGGCTTATAGTGTTTGTGCTTATATTTACTATGTGCTTGCTAATACATAAAAATGTTTTTGAGGTGCAGGGAAACAGAGTAGTCTAGAAAAGGGACAGAAGGAAGTGTTCATAGCAGTCCCCTTCTATAACTTTTGGATTCTTATGCCATATATTTGTAATAATTTTAAAAGAATAGTTAATATCAATAAAAATTATAAAAATATGATCAGTAGTGTTGTGGGCAAATTATCAGTGAGTTGAGGGATGTTCTAATTTAAGACGATTATTTCGTCTACATATTAATTCTGTAGCCTGCAGACACTTCCAACTCTAAGAGTTCATGTTCATGCTATGGTGCATTCCTGAGAATGGTTCATGTATGTATCATGCTTTGGAAAATAAACAACGTTTACTATCCAAAGGAAATTGAGTGTGAGATAATTATGTCTTCCAATATAAAATCAAGACAATAAAAGGAATGAGTTTGGTTTCAAGTGAATTAAATTCAAAATTGCACTCCTGAGTGAAGTTCATGAATGTGTCTTTTTTTACATTTGTCCAGAATAATACAGTGTCATCGTCCAATTCAAAATTGATGTCTTCCAGTGCATACACGAACACATGTACTCAACTTGCTACTCAATTTCTTGCTATGTTTCTCCATAACTTATAACCCACTTATTTTCTTGTATGCTAACTTAATTTTATCATCTGCTTTTGCCCCCCACCTTTTTGAAAACTGCACAGGGTGAAATTCATCTCCATTTTGTTCATTGCTCTAGAACCAGAGACGGAACAAGTGACAGACATTTAGTAAGCATCTACTTAATGAAGAATGTATTGGTCCACCTGGCAGGATGAGGCATCTATAAGAGTGAGGTAGCTTGCATACCCACGGCAGGAAAGTATCACACTCCCACTTAACCAAAAACCTAAGCCCTCCTTGGGAGCTAAAGGTGGTTCCGTTCCATGCCCTGAACTTTATTCTGCTCCAGGGGCAAAGCTTTGGTCTTAGTCCTTTTTGAGTTCACAACCATCCCTGCACACGCTTTTCACACTCAGGAGATGCGTGCAGGAAGAAATGGAATCAGCAATTCATTGTTGGCACTGTTGTGATTCCAAAGGTGTGATTCGATAGAGCAATTGTCTGTGGGACAATCGAGTAGGGAGAAGATAATTGGCCTGTTTGAAAGGTCTCTTAAAGGCAGCTTGTGTTCTCATAATTCCCGCACAGACCTAGAGAGGCTCCCTGGCATAAGATTAATTTTTATTATATGCAGTGAAGGGCGACCTTAAGCAAACATCCTATTAGCAGTTACAAACCACGTTGAAAGCCAAGGGCGTCCCCATCTGCTGTTAGAAGAAGAATTAGAATTCGATTCTGGGTTACCACATGAGTCCAGCCTAATGTGCTATCCAGCTTTTACTGGATATTGCAAAAGAAAACATACCACCCTAGAACCCGGTTTCTGTCTTTTTAGCCACAGACAGAGCTAGTCTTTTAGATCTTATCTACTTCCTGTGAGCAGCGAGGGTTCCTCTGATTTCAAGATCCTGGATGACTCAGTCTTTTTCTCTGAGAGAAGAAAAGGGTTCCAAGTTATTAATTACAGGCTGCAATTTGTTTTGTCCACGTTCATGTGGACTGTCTTTCTGTTAGTGCTTTTCTCTATTGATGTAGCCAGTCTTAAGCAGGAAGGAGCTGAGAGAACCTATTTCTGTGAGACATCTCTACTTGCTTCAATCTGTCTCAGAGGTCAGTGGATTTCAAAGACCTTTTCCAGTAGATGGTAACAGTAGAAGTTACAAAGTACACTCAGTATACATATTCTGGAGGGGAAAATCTGAAGGGAATTTGAACTGAATTGTCTATAAGAAAAGCATTCACAGAAGCTACTGACTTTTAAAGAAAATGCTACATGTATTATGTCATATCCAAGAGAGAGTGATCCAAAAATAATGAGAAGTTTTGCATCAATCTTATTTATGATCATTTGAGTTTTAAATCCAAATGGAATTTGGATTTAAGTTTCTGGTAAATTTCTGGAAGAATTTACCAGAAATTCTCCAAAGCCAACTGCCAAAGGAACCAGAGTAGTCCGTTCTCACCTTCACAGAGACCTTCGTGGTTCTGTCGAGCCAGGAGATTTTCACCCCAAGAAAGCAGCACCAACAGTACTCCAGGCCTGGACATGAGACTTGTACTTTATGTCAACCTTACAGTTCCTGAGACGCAGACACTGACATCATGTAACTGGGAAATAGAATCGTGGAAGTGCGTAAACAACATATTTGCATACCCCAAACACTATTACATTACTGAAACATGATGCTAAAACAGCCATTTTTGTAAATGTAGATATGATGTATAACTAAGACACTTCCTCTCCACAGATTACATGCTTTACCAATCTTCCCCAAACACGTCTCGAGCCAATGTTCCACCAGAAAACCATTTCCAAAGCAAAAAGAGAAACAACAGAGAAACATGACACACATACATAAACGAGGTATCTAACTTTAAATTTAGGGACCGAGCTACAGAGCCCAAACCGAGGAACATTCTGGGAAGAACTTGGCATTTAAGGGCAACTCCAGGGAAAATGGCCTGATGTGGTGTTAGAAGTAACAGAGGGTGGGGAAGAGGAGACTCAAACCAACAGGTCATGGGGTGTGGGAGAAAACAGAATCTGGAATGTTAGGACCTAGAGCAGTGTGTGTCTGCATATAAACTTACCTGTAGCGCCCCATCAGAAAAGTATTGTGTAGCTTAAATATTCTGGGGCTCTTTTCCTATCTCTGAGACCATCTAGGTCTCTTGCCTTCTTAACTCTTCAGTGCTGCACCAAATCCACGAGGCAGATCAACCCTGAATAAGATGAGAAATTACTTTTTTGGCAGTAATTTGGAATTCGCCAATGTTAGGAAGTTTTCACTGTAGGTATTAAAGTGTGTGACTCCTTAATTATGCACAGACCTCAAAAAGAACTCCAACATGCCATACATTTGCTTAAAAATAATGCCTCGAGCTAAGGAAAATGGAAAAAAATCCAAAGTCAATTTACTTTTAGAAAAAGCTTAGGGAATAGTGTCTCTGAATGGCGTCACTGTTAAGTGTATCTCGGGACGGATCCTATTTACTGTCGACTGGTGGGAAGACCTCGGGACTTTCTAAACACGAGCCCCACTCCATAGCTAGGGAAGTAGGAGAATCCCTCTGAGTGACAGGGAAACTAAAAGTGACCCAAGGAGATATATTTTGCTACTTAAAAAATCACTCCAAGATTTAATGTCTAACAAGGTTAAATTTAATTACTTTTAATAACTCTGAGAGTTAACTGGGCAGTTTGCAAGGGGCCAGCTCAGAAGGGGCTGAGCGGTGTTCTAAGGATTCACTAACACGGCTAATGACTGACTGGCTGTAACTGCAGTGATGGAGATAATCTGGTTATGCGTCTCTCATCATCTACAAAGTCAGCCGGGCTAGTCCACAAGCTGCAGTAAGGACAGCAAGAAGATAAGCCCTGAAGCACAAAACTTCCTCAAGCCTCTACTTGGGTCATGTATGCTAACAACCCCTTGACCAAAGCAAGCATGTGCCTGGCTCAGATTTGAAGGCTTTGGCAGTAGACCCCTTCTTTCGTGATGGGGGCTGCAAAGTTGCATTGTTGGAGGCGTGCAGAGAGAAGGAGGAAGCTGTAGGCTTCCTCTTGCAGGTACCCCAAGGACCGTATAAACCTGACTTCATTCCAGGGACTCCTACAGAGAATTGGTGTGCAAAAATAATCTTTTTTTCAAAATTCAACAGATTTCTTGCTGCAGGAATTATCAGGGCTTTTAATATTCTAACATGTTTTTCTTTTTTATTTTTATTATCTGTGTTTACAATACATAATGACATTCATCACGGTGGGGGGGTAAATATACTTAACACATCTTAATTGTTTCCATTCCCTTCTCCCTTTCCTTTCCCCTCCCTTCGTCTCTTGGTCCCCTTCCCTGCAAAACTGTATTAATGAAGATTTGTTTTTGATTTGTGACTACCAGAAATTTCCCTTGGATAAGAAATATGTTTTGCCAACGTGCTCCAAGCCGTGTTATAAGGTTTTATCATTTTGAAAGGAAATGTTGAACCACCCAAAATTACTCAGAAGAAAATGAAAATCTATTGGGTGGAGAAGAGATGATACTAATGGCAAACAGCACACTTCAATTATTAAGGTAATTATTATGTCAGGTCAAAATCTGATGCCAAGGGAGCAACTGTATTAAATGAATTTATAACAGCTCACTGATCAAATAGATTAGAAAGCAAAAAGTTACTAGACAAATGTATTTGCTCTTAGTAGTCAAATATGGTAATAAGGTTAATAAATTATGTCCCAATAAATTCTAGCATAGATTTTGGAGCAATAGCAGATGTTGTAGTCTATAAACTTTAAAAGACTATTTAAATAGTAGTCATTTTACTATTGGCAATGTAATTTACATTTAATGGCAATTCCTTTACCATTAACAAGATAAGGTTATATTTGTTTACTATTGGCAATATAATTCATGGTTTTACCTCTCAGTCCAACATATTATTTTTCTTTTGTTCCAAGGATGCTCTTTATGACTTCAAGACTTTTTGTGGATAGATGTAAGGGGGTGAACAGCATATTCCATCATGTAACAGTGTTCCTTCAACATTTCAGCATTTAATGAAAACTAATCAAATTTGAAAATGTCTTCTTTCATTTTAAGTAGATATTGGTGGACTTGTTGTTTTATGTGTCTATTCTCACTTGGTCTAAGTTCTTTCTAATTTTTTAAAATAATTCAACTAACAATGCTTCTTATTCCTGGAACTTCAAAGAAGGTTGACACTCCAAGGAAATATAATTAACCTCTAGTTCAGAGATATTTAAAAGATTTTATCTCATTTGTCAACTCTAATAATGCAGTGGTTGCTACCAAAGCACTATATTGAGAAGGAGTCTAAAGTTCTATGTGGTCTCAGCAGGAAGAATACAGGATTTGATTGGTGATGTCTGCTATGGAAACAAGTGGGGTGACAATAAGAGTGTCACCTGTTTGTCTTTCCTTCTCTTAGTCCAACTTATCTTTGTAAACACTGAGACAAAGAGAGGAAAAAGGACTTATCCAAGATATCATGCTTATTTGTCCAGGAAGTTCGGCCTAAAAACCCATGATTTCCCAGTCAATATTTCTTTTGAATAGCTATTTATTATTTCCTGGCTGACGATCACACCCACTTTCCACTATTTTTTAGTTCCTCACTGTGTGCCAATATGATAACAAGATAATTTCCAATGCTAGTTTTGCACTGTGGTTCACATCTCAAACTACAGAACTGGGACCCTGCTCTCTGTGGCTGTACCTCAGAAAAGGTCAGCAAGCTGGGTTGTCCTACTGAAGTGTTTGTTCTGGAACTCTGAATCTGGAATCAGTAAGGAGGAGAATGAAGACGCAGGATCAGAGGACGGATGGATGTTTCCAGCCATAGCCAGAGCTCATGGATGAGACAGTTGTTACAGTCTGACTTTGACTGTGTTTTCCACCACCTGGCCTACACCTTTTTACTTTTGAAGGCTTAGGCTGCCAGCCAGAAGTCAAATCGAGGCAATTCTGACATTTTCCCAACACATCTCCTTTTTGGTAAGGCCAGAGAGGGACTCTGTTGCCTCATTGCAAGAACCCTGGCCAGATGTTTTGTTTCATCCCTTGCTGATGAGCAAATGCTGGTGATGTAATGCTTTCCTCAGCCAAATCATACTTAATTCCCAGCCCACAAAAACTGAAGAAAATATGTTCTATTGAAAAGGACAAAAGGTACAGTCATTTGATAAAACCATCTACAGCCATGTCACCTAGGGTTAGTAGTCCAGCACAATTTCTCCATGATATTGAATTTCTTAGGCTTCAATTTTAATCAACAGCATCTTATTTTTCTAATGATAATTGTGAAAAACCAAAAGTTTTTTTTTGTTTTTTGTTTTTGGGTTTTTTTGTTTGTTTTTTGGGTTTTTTTAGCTGATGTGAAACAAAGATGACCTCGCACATTTAACATGGACAGGTTAAGGACATTTTCTAAACTTTTCTTTACCCTAGTTCCACCCAGAATGTATGATGTTGGCTGACCGTAAGTCGTAGTGAATATATAATTCTAAGATTCAATGCTTATTCACTGAACTTTGGTCATCAAAAATGTAGCAAACCAGTAAAATTCTTGCTACATACAAACTTTCTACTGATTCATATTTGGTAAACCTTCTGTTTCTCAATTTGGGTTTAATTATCTGCTACCAGGAAGAAAAGGTAGGAAGACTTGATGGCTGGAAAGTGGTAACGTACGTCCATCAAGCCAGCATCACTCTAGACCGACCTGCGGGGTCTATGGATAGCACTCTTCGGGGATGTTTACACTAAGTCTGCACTTTAAGAATTTTCTTTTAGTATTTCTGTCTTCATTAATGAAAAATGCTACATTAAGAAATATCTCCTTGCTTTCCTGTTTCACAGAGAGGTCTACGTGTAATCTGCAAAGCAGTCTGAAAAGAATGGCATGAGCAGTCAAAATATTTACATATTTCCTTGTAAAATATTTCATAGGAAGATTTAACAGGCATAAGTAAGGTATGACAAGCACGTTCACTTATCTGAAGAAAAATACTTTGAGCTGATTCCTGGCACAGAGGGAAGCTGGTGAAGAGACATCTCCCTTTATGGAATGCAGTGATGGAACCAATGGCGGCGTTTCCCTCCTCCAGGAAGGTCAGTTTGATACGGAGCTGCTCCTGCGAAGCTCCATGTGTGCCACTCGAACTTGCAGACCCTCTCGCAGTGCCAGTATGTGAAGCCAGGCTTACCACAGAAGTTAAATAATGCACCAAAATAACTTCATGAGAATGTAAGTATACATATAAATAATTTCACACAAAACCTGGAAAACACAGAGTGCCCAAACATGAAAAACCGCCTTATGTTTAAAGCTGAGAAATGGGGAATTCTCAAAGCCGGGTTTCAGGAAATGACATGTCTACGAACCAAACAATTTTTGTTTTTTTTCCTCCTGGACTGTGAGAGAAATATAACTGGAGAATGTGGGTGTGGCTCCCTCAGGAGCCTTCTTTAAGCCATGAGAAGAAAGAGAAGAATGAACAGGGAAATTCACTGATCCCAAATAGTAAGAGTCCAAACTTCAAAGCCCTTTTGCTTCACAGAAGAGCAAGCTCTAATTCCACAAACTATGGAGAATCCCATAAATTCTGCCCTGCTGAAGTCCTGAGGCAGTGGGCTAACAAGGATAAACTGATGCATACTAGGCAACCAGAGAACCATAATCCAGCCACATTCCTGACCCATTCTAATGACCTGAGCTCAACTTCTAGTTCCCATTCTTTCTTACCTGGAAATTGAAAAAAAATATATATCTTCTCCCTCAACATAATTACTGAAATGGAATGAGTGAAAAGCAAAATACCCTACTTTGGATAAGAGTGATAATTTAAAATGATACAGCAGGGTCCACTTGATATTACGCAGCACAAAGCAGGCTACCACATACCCCCACTCAGACTACCATGATATATTACTTCTTCGTGACAGACCGTCTTCTTAGCAGCTTTAATCGCAGTGTTCTCTCTAGTCTATCTTAAATTGCTCAGCTTAGAAATGCACAGGCAATAATTCTTGTCTCGCAGGACTTCAATAGTACCATGAATTCCACCTTTGGAAAATTTTCAAACTGAGAGATCCTGTTCATATCGTTGCCACTTTTAGCTCTTTTGCACAGAATGGCGAGCCACACTGCGTCTCCTAGAGGACCCGGGTCCGGCTGCTCAAGCATCTATGATCTGATTCCCCATCCCTGAAAAGTGAGTGGCCAATCAAGGCTCCGGTCCTAATCTAACGACTCGGGATTGTGACAATCTGCTTCTGCCGAGATGGCTATCAAAGGAGTTTATGGTACTGGTCAGTTTTTGTCTTCTCTTTAATGGGCTTCTCAAGATACTTTTAAGCTGAATGGAATTGCCATCAATTTCTAAAAATGTATATGTTTTCCCTGATTTTGAAGATATTTGACAAAATGTTAATTTTATAACAAAAGAGGAGGTTAAAAATAATGTTCACCTAAAAAACAACATGCCCCCCTGTTTTAGTTCAAAATTAATGGGATGGTGGACTAGACCGGCCTGCCAAAGGGATTGACCTGAGGAAGCAGCTCTACTCATACTTGCCCTCTACAGTGTAAAATAGTTTTCGTGAAAAAATCTGTCCATCCACCTGAATGGCAATGTGCTTGTGAGCTTAGTTTAGAATACAGAACATAAAGTTTGAAGTAAGAGGTCCAATCCCAGCTTTAGTAAGTCCTAGCCATGCTACTCAATGCTCTGAGCTTCTTTCTTCATCAATAAAATGGACTAGTAATAGTATAGATTTTATGAGGTTTCTGTAAATATTAAATAGGATGTAAAATGCAAAAGGCCCATTAGTTATTTTTGGTAAGGCACATAAAATATGAGTTATACAGCTGGATAAGAGACAGTTAAAAAGCAAATAAATATTATTCATGGGTCTCAGCCAAGGTTGCTCACCTAACATCCAATCTCTGGATCCCTAGGCCTTTATATCAGGCCATATCCCTAGATTTTCCGCCCTTCCAGTGGCAGCCTCATTTATTCTTTTTACATTTATTGACAGTCCTCTGTGTACCAGGCACAGTAATATGTATGCAGAAGCAAGAGAGAGAGACACAAAGAAAGAGAGAGAGAGAGACAGACAGACAGACAGAGAGAGAGAGAGAGAGAGAGAGAGGAGCTGAAAGACAGCAAGAAGAGTGCTCTGTACTTTCCATCTCCTACCCTGCTGGGGGTGGGGCCGTTACAGCCCTTAGAGTACATACACTCAGGCGTCATCATAGAGACGGATGGAGGTGGGTCATCCACCTTCTTTAGGCTAGTGGCAGGAGAGAGAAGAATAGTTAACTTCATTGTTTCAGAATTAATTCCCAGCGTAAGAAGTAGCAGTAGTCAATGACAGTAACCCCTGTAAGAGCGCAGGGCTCAAGGTGGCTGGACTGCAGGGAAGGTTCAGGGATGTAGTAGTGAATGTGTAAGGAAGGTGTCACCTCCGGTAGCTGCAGAATCACAAAGCTGGGATGACAATGACAATGATACAAGTAAGACCAGCAGTTATGGTTATATTTGTCATGGGCAAGGACACTTTTCCTATTAACCCAGTGCTAACACACACCCTGTGGTGTGCATATTATTTTCATTCTCAACTTGTATATGAAAATGTCAAGGTAGAAAAATGTAAGCAATCTGCGCACAGCAGCCCATTAGTAGGGAAGGGAGCCGAGATCCAAGGCGGGCTCTCCGGGTTCCTGAGCCAGAGTCTCGATGACAACCATGTTCTGCCTGTTTTCTCTTTTGTATTTTCAGTTAAGGAAGCTTGTACCTGGAAACACAAATGATTGGAACCCTTGGCCCGGGAGAGGCTTTATCAGCACAACCTGAGAGGCTGCCACCAGAGAAATGAAACTAGCTACTTGTCTAGTCATCTTTAGTTAAAAATGCTCTTCAATCCTGCAGGCGAAAATGCTCATGCTGACCACGGAGCTGCAATGGGAAACACAGATCCAAATACAAACCAATGAAGAAACCAGGTACAGAGACTCGGAGGCAACTTCACGCTTGGTGAATCCATGCCGCTCTGGGGTCAAACATTCCTTCTCTGGGCACCACACAGACACACATCTATAAAAGAGGGGACGTTCCTGCTCAGAAGGCTGCGAGGGTCCAGTGTCTTGTTCGAGCTGTTCTTACATGGTGAGGACATGGCGAAGAATCACTGGTAGTTTCCTTCCTTTTTTTTTTTTTAATTGATTTTTAATTTCTTCTTTTTTTCTTTTCTTTTGCTCCCTTGCTCCCTCTGCCTCTCTTTTACATTCTTGCCTTCTTTTTTTTTTTTTTAACCAAATACTACCTCTTATGCTTTCCTGAATATTCATTTGTCATTGCACCTAGTAATAAAATTTTGTGACAAAAGATGAGGAGAAACCCACTAGTGTCGAGAATTGTAGGTAATTATTTGTGGGACAACTACAGTTAGGAACATATGTGATGGTTTAGTTTCTCTCGGTATCATGGTCCACACTCAATTGTATCTATTCATAGTCCCCATAATAAAACATTGCAGGATCGCAAGATATCAGTCGCTGGTAATATTAGATCTTTCTACCACCACTCAAGGAAATTGCTTGGTTAATTTATATAATTATTATTTTTAATTTTTGTTAGTCCATGATCACAGTCCTTTTAGGGAGTTGTACTTGTACATAATGCATCTCAATTCATTTTCCATTCCCTTGCCTTGTCATCCTTCCCCCTTCCCTCTGTCTCTTGGTACCTTTCCATTCTGCAAAAGATCTATTGACCTGTTTCTTATTATCTACCTTTTATTTTGCTTTTTAATTTATTTACATTTGGATTTCTCATATAAGAGAAACCATGTGATATTTAAACTTTTCTGCCTGATTTATTTCATTTAACATTATGGTCTCAAGGTGTATCCATTTTCCTACAGATGATTCAAATTTATTCTTCTTTAATGGCAGAGTAGTACTCCATTGCATATAAATAACACATTTTCTTAATCCATTCATCTGTTGATAGACACACAGGTCACTTCCAAGATTTACCTGTTGTGAATTGTGCTTCTATAAACATGAGCGTGCATGTTTCACTGTAATATAATGTCTAACTCTTTGGGGATGATATCTGGAAGAGGAATCACTGGCTCAAATGGAATCACTAGTTTGAGTTTCTTGAGGAACCTCCATACTGATTTCCATGGTAGTTGTGCTATTTTGCATTCCCCCCAACAATGAACAATTATTATTTAAGAGAGAATCCCAACAGTGTTAGAGTTATAAAGTGTCAAATGACTAAAATGTAGTTGGAATTCTCTCTAGGCAGACCGACTTAGCAATTCTAAGCTAGAAGAAGAAGGCATTCTACCGGAGACTTCCTTTCTTTACCTTCAATTCGTACATACACTGAGGCAGGAGGAAAAACACTTTTTATGACATAGCATCCTTCTACTTTTGTACACACTTATCGGATGGTTCACGAATATGCATTATATCTTTATTTGCATTCATACACACAACCCAGTAAGAATTTTCACAAGATTCTTATAAATTTGAAACTATCTTGAGTCTAAAAGTAGTCCTACTTTACCTATTTTTTATAGTTTATCTATGAATGAAAGTATGAAGCAAATAAGTAATGTATTCATGCTCTATCTCCTTGGGTGTGTAAAGGTTAAGGAAAATTGATTACAAATAAATGAGATCTATGACAAAGGCAGAGGACTAAGGTGACCAGCCCCCAAATTAATCAGCATATAAATTAATCTTGCTTCCAAACAAAAAGTAGGACAGGAAGCCTGTCATCAATAATGCACTGTCAAGATGTCCTCCAGGATGAATGCTGATGAACATAAACAAGTAGTAGCTGGAAGAAAAATACCAATTCTTAAAAGTTAAATGTCTGAACACTTTTAAAGCATAACCATACAGATGTCAGATATCTCTCTCCTCAACAGCAATGCTGCCTTACTACTCGATTACCATTTAGTGAGCACCTACCGAGTGTGCCCACCATGTGAAGAACCTTCACAAGTTATCTCTCATTTTCACATTCTTCTCTCAAACTGTTATCTCTGCTTTGTAATTCTAGTCGCTGAACCTGAGACTGTGGAAGTGATTTACCTGTCAAGCTGTGTCAATGTCCCTAAGTCTCTCTGTTTCCAGAAGCTTCACCCTTTCAACAATCTAGAGCAAGATTGAAAATACTCTTTCAAAAGCATACAGTTTTAACAATACAGTCTATGTTTCTGTAACCCTGGTGCTCACTGACTAATTGTTATTTTCGGTGTATTTTGGAACCTATGTATAGTTTTTACAGACAAGTTTCACATTGTCTTGGACCACTTAACTTTTAAAATGACCTTCCTCAAAAGGATCCGGATGAATAAAGGTCAGAGAAATTCCAATGTTGAGACAAGGGGAAGGGCTCTTTGGTGATGACCTCATCCTGTCTCATTCTGCACAACGTTTCCGAGGTCTTTCCTGAGCCTAATTGTCCTTAAATGCCACTCAGAATTTTTTTCTTCAGCTAACAGCAAGAATACACAGAAATCCTGCTTTTCAAGCCCAAACAATGTGCATGACTATGAAATGTTCTGAAGAAAAAGATAGCCATGCATGGCTAATAATTCTTAAATAGACTATAGGTGAAAGGCTTAACACTACTTAGCTCACAAAGAACTCCTGTAAATCCTTATTAACAAGATAAACAAGATTGTTTAACCTGAAAAAGAATATACACAAAACAGTCACATAAAAGGAAGAAAAATAGCCAAGAAACTTCAGCAAGATACTGGAGTCAAGAGAAAACTGAGAATATAATCCAATCAACATTGTGAATCCATTATTAACTCACTTCATTCTATTGGAGATTTTAAATGTTGATCACATTCTGTTCTGGAAAGGATGTGGGAAAAGCAGTAATTACATATTGCTGGAGAGAGAAAACAAGCATTGTTTAAAGCAATATAGCTGTAGCTAATAACCTTTAAAACACATGCACTTGGACTCAGAGTTTCTATTTTGGACGAGCTATACTACAGATAAAATCATATACTACAGATGAAATCATTATAACAATCATATCGTTGTGACATGCACTCATTGTAAGAGAGAGCTATACATCTATATATTCTTTCTTACAATCATTATGTTATTCTTATCAAAACAGTAAAATCTTCTTGCGTTTGTTTTGCAGTAATAGCGTGTGAACCCAGGAAAGCTGTACCACAGAGCTACAGAGCTGCCTTTTCACAGAGTGACATCCCCTATCCTCAGCTCTTTTTTTTTTTTTAATTTTTATTTTGAGATGGAGTCTGACTAAATTGTCCAGGCTGGGCTCAAACTTAGGACCCTCTTCACTCAGCCTTCTAAGTAGCTGGGATAAAAGTTTAATAAATAAAAAAGACCTTAAGAAAGATCTTGCTTAGAAGGAAGGAGTTGAAGTTCAGGGCTGCCACAGGAGCTACCACTGCAAAGCATACAACCTTTGAGAATCTATCTATCAGCACACGCGTGCACGCGTGCACTCACACACACACATATTCATTCCACATTGAAATTTCCCCTTCTCAGCTGCTGACGGACTCTGGAAATGGCGCATGTGTGTTGCTTTCTTACAGGTTATTTGGTATATAATAAGAGCAATGGAGAGGCCTAAGAATGAGTCTCAGCAGCCACATGGTATCTGGAAGACAAAAGACAAAATTCAATCCTTACCAAAACAGAAAGGTCTTAGTGTGTGTCAGTTGAGATACCAGAAAGACGCTGCTCTAAAACCAATCTGGCACTTAGTGCCACACTGTAAAGTGAAGTCCGTGCCTAGATTTAAGGATAAATTTCAACTGAATCCTTACTAACAAAGTCTACAAACAAATCTCAACAGGATGATGGACTCTTCCAGTAATCTTTGTACATAAAAGGAGAAATATTAGAGACCAAATTAATGAAAGTAAAAAATAGATAATAAAAATAGACCTGTAGATGATTCCGCTGTTGGAGTGATCCAATAGCAACTTTCAAATAACATTACATTCAAGAAAGCAGAAGAATAGTTAGACAAAGTACAAGAAAAGAGAAAGAACTTCACAGATGATTAAAATTTATAAGAAGAAACCAAATAAGCATTGTAAAACTGAACTACTGAAAACAGGGAATTACAGATCCTGAGTACCAAAGTTCAGAATCTGCTTGGTCAATCCATAAAAATTATCCAGCAGCAAAGGCCAGACCCTGTTCTAGGAGTAAAACAAAATAAAATCTTCTTCTCTCATGGATCTTAAGATCTAATGAGAGAAACATAAAATTCAAAAATACATAAATAAATCTTAAATATATATTTGAAGACAATATTAGTTGGTGAGACTGCAAAGGTTAATTGAATGAAGTATTAGAATAGGACCTAAAATCTGAAGAAAGTCTTTCCGGCAAAGGCAGTTATAAATATAGCAGCCCCAAGAAGATGGTGGTTTATGTGCTAAAAGGAAAATAAGGAGCTTTGTATCATTGTCATAGCAGGAGAAAAGATTAACAACTCCTGGAAATGCTGGGATATTACTCTCAGGGTCTGAGGCATTTCGGGGAGGAGTGACATCATCTGATGCAATTTTGACATGAGGTTAGAAGCAGGTGAAACACTTGGGCTCTCACAGTCTCCAAACAAGAGGTGATAATGGCTGAAGAGTGAAGAACGTGAGAAATGCTTATGTTCTGTATGCATTCTGAATCGAGCGCCAACAAGGGGGACAAGAGACAGAGAGCACCAGCGGATGACTCCACGTTGTTTGCCCGAAGAGTCTGAAGATGTCGTCTGACAAATGAAGAGAACCGTGAGTGTAGGGAGTTTAGAAGTGGAGGGGAGTGCGAGTAGAGTTTTGAATATATTCATTTAGGAAAAAACCACTAGGTGTCTAAACACTGCTGTCAAGAGCCAAGTAAAAAGTTGGGTACAAGAAACAGGAATTTAGGGGAAAAGTCCAGGCAGGAAATATGTATTTTAGAGTCATTGGCATATAGATTACATTTAAAATAATGATACTAGATGAGATTTTTGAGTTATAGGAAGCAGAGAAATGTGAAAAATATAAATGTATTATATCCTGTACAAAAAGGACAGAATATCTGTTTATAGACAGTCAGCTGACTTACTGTTAGGAGTTGAAAAGAAAGATAGAACCACTCAACTTTTATATTTCTCAGTCTCCTCCCAGTCATAGGAATATAAATATAATAAGCAATAAAAATATGATAATTTGTTAGAATATAATAATTTACAAATAGTAAACATTTGTCCAATGATAATGCATAACTTTTTAAAATATATAGTTTCATTTTATCAGAGAGTAAATGACCACCTATATATCATTTTATTACTGAATGATTTTTTTTGGTGATTGCTATTTCTGAAGCACACTACTGAGTCAACTCATTACTTTAGACCTGGTAAGTAAGCAGGGAAATAAATACCAGGGATCTATCCTGTCTTTCCTATCAAACTGTACTACATGATAAACAAATTGTAAATGAAGAGAAAACTTTCCTCAATAGATGTATTCCAACTAGAAATATAGAGCAAAAATAGAATTAAAATACCACCATTTGATACTACCCTATTGAGAATCAAAGGCTGCAGAATTCATAAAATTAAAAAAAAAAAAAAAAGAGAACAGAAAACATGTGCTCCTGATTAAGGTGGCTTTGTTAAACATAAAAAGTCTAACCTGAATCTGATCAAGCCACAGGTCCGATCACCTTTTATAGGAAATTCGAAAGTCTGAGAAATGAGCCTGCTGGACTGTTCACAGAGGAAAAGGGATTAGTTTGATCTGAAGAGACAGGGGCCACTTTGATGGAGAAGATCTGAGTTGGACTTTGAATAGTAATGATCTTCTCAAGAAGAGGAGGGACTTGAAGAGATTTTCGTGTTGAGGAGTCTGAGGACGGGGAGAGTCAGACACGCGTGAGAGGCGGCCCGTTGTCACTCACCTGACAGCCGTCTGTCTATGTGGCTGAGGAGGCGGCTTACGTGAAGGGTGAAAGCTGACGGAAAGGAAAGCTGGCAGCCCTGCCTGACTTTTTTGTTCATCTCGCCTGTAAATAATCGAAGTGAGTCTGCACTCAGTCATAACTGTACTTCTGTAGTAATGTAAATCCACGTTTTTATTGCAATTAAATGGAATGTTGAGCCAACCAATGGCAGACTTGGGACGCTGTGGTCGGGCGGATCTAGTCCTTTCCCCTCCTTGGCCGTCTTGTTTGTGCTACAGTGTACTTGGGTGCAGTTCTGTTCGGTTGTGAGCCGACGCTGACACAGTAACAACAGAAACTTGATGGCGAGTGATTGGTATGTGTTTGCCTCTCTCAGTGCAGGTGTAAGCTGTATGACAGAATTCCACATGGATGGACGTGGGGAATCCCCCGTTGAGGGCTCTGTGCATTCATCCACCTAACAAATGTCCGTCAGCACATACTGTTGGCGACCTCTGACATAATTCCGCTTTCGCCGAGCACATTCTGACAGAGAGATGAGAACATAGAACAAACAAGGTGGTAAGAAATTCTAGACAGTTTTAGAACAAGGAGATGCAATAGTGCCTGGCTGGCCACTTTAGGTCGGGGCAGTCAGAGAAGATCAGTGAAGAGATGGCGTCCGAGCTGCATTCTAAATGTTAAGAACGAGTCACTGGGATGACGGGGGCTTGGTGCTGACAGAGGTCAGAGAGCCGCAAGAACACAGAGTCCTGCGAGAGTGTTTGGGGAAATCACAGGTGTTTAAGTCTAATCTCATGTACACTTTGAATCTTCTTTTCAGAAGCAGCTCTAAAAGAAAAATACCCAAAGGGAGACTTTTTATTCTTGAAGTTTGGAATCTTCTCTAAAAGAGAAGCATGAAGAACTGCTACTAACTTGAAAGAGAAACGTCGATTTGGATAGGGAAAAAAATGAAAGAAAGCCACCAAGTTTTTATTACACCAGCTGAGCTCCATACGTGAACCTGATCCTTGCTACATGCCTGAATGAAATGGGTGAGACACGGAGAAGATGAGAGTAGGGGCCCAATTGCCTTTCCACAATAAGGCAGTCAGTCTTTGCTGCTTTTTTCACTTGAAAACTCATCCATAGTTTATTCTCTTACATAAAGAGTGTTAGATAAACCCAGTGCACAATGGGGCTAAAAGGGAAAGTTAAAGATCATGTTGTGTGTACTCCTGGCTTCAGGCAAAGTTGCATTTATGCCCACCCAAGAAGCTTCCTTCTCTTATGTCAGGTTTTGTTTTGGGTGATGTTTGTTTTTTCGGGGGGCGGGGTGAAGAGAGTAATGAAGAGTGTGTTGGCCTTAAAGCATAAGCAGAGTTATTTTTAATGTAAGTGCCCTCCTCTGTCTGTAAAGCTAGAGGCAGAGTATTGTCCAAATGCCTTAGACACTTACTTTCAGCTCTAAATGTACTTGTGCAAATCTCATGAATCATCAAGGCTTTTGAAAATATTTATAGGGAGAGAAATTCTACCCTTTTCATTAGAGTGAGTAAAACTCACATTTGTATCTTGCTATTGTTTAAGGAGAACAATGGATGGGTGGATGAAAGAGAATGTCAGCTGGATCAACAAACAGCTGCTCCCACAGAAACCCTGCTATCCTACACAGGAGAGCTGGATTAATTGCTGCCTTCTCTCTCAAAATGTGTGACCACACAGAACCCAGCTTCACCACTGGTGAAAGTGAGGGCTGAATTCAGACCTTCCTTGCAGTGGACCTCTGACCCCCAGAGAGGAAGCTGGGGGCCTTCAAACCTTCCTTCAAACCACAGAGAAGACTCCACCCCTGTCTTCGACCATCATATGGAGATATAGCACAATCCAGTGTCCCCCCGTCTTGTTTTCAATGAAAGCAGGGCCTCTCTTTTCCCATATAAGTACATCCTGTACCCGACTCATAGACTCTTAGAATTTTACTTTCTCTAGACTAAAGAAATTAATTTCTTCTGAAAGTAGCCTCCTGCTCTATACAAGTCACAGTAGCTGCAACTAGTTCTGGAGGAGGATCTTGGCTCTCGATGTATGAGCAATTTATTTATTAATTGTGATATCACTTACCCAATGACATGTTAGAAGGTAATTTCTATCACTTCCTAACCACCTTTTTTCTTGATCATTGAATGTTTTCCAAGTTGCTGTCTGTTTTTTAAATCATAGAGTATAGATATTAGTTCCGTTATCTAAGAACTATAAATGCCTCAAGTAGTGGAAAGATAACCTTACAGTGTACTTTGTAACTAACTTGTACATCTAAACACTTCACTAACAATAAAGTATAAGCATGGCGAATTCACATTTTGCCTGTGATCCAAAATGACCCTCATATTCTTGTCGGGAATTTTTTAAAGTCTGTCTTGTACAATATATATCCAGAGATAATTTTTCTTTTCTGTACATGGTGTTTAGAAATAGCATTAAATTATAACTTCATCTTTCTTAAATCCCCAAGTCACTTTAAATATTAATCTTGTCCCCTTGCAGCCAGGTAAAATACTACTGGCTACACTGATAAAGAATAGTCACAGTTCTGTCAAGAAATCATGAATAAAAGCACCAAACAGAGCGGTTGTAAGTACCAATCTAGAGAGTAAAACACTTAATATATGCTGTTTTCACAATACCTGAAACAGGTGTTTTTGAACCGAATTACCTTATAAGTCATGCCACGGACATTTTTTCTCACCTATAATGTGCTGGGAATTGAGGTAAGAAACCTGTGTAACGTCATCTTATAAATTTCAACTTAAAGTGAGAGGGAGAATGCAAGCTTAGAACACAATCTGGCAGATGCTAAAGCAGATGTGTCAGTGAGATGCCGAGGGGCAGTGCAAGTGCAATCACCGAGGCAGGCTGGAGAGAGAGCGGTATAATGAATGTCCTGCCGGAGGTCTCTAGGCTATTAACTCATATCTGCATGATTCTTAGGCTGCTGGCCTATACGGTGAGACTTTCCAACAGGGCAGTTACAGGACTGAGGTAGCACGGGGCATCATGTTTTGCCTTCTTTCAGAAATCTTAGATTCTTGGTACCAGAAGGAAATCCCAGAGAGGTTCAATTTCATTCCAACTTGTTTGTTTGTTTCAGGTAGTGGGGATTAAAGCCAGGAACTTTGCATTGAGCTACATCCCAGCTCTTTTTCCATTTTTTTTTTTTGAGACTGGGTCTTACTAAGTTGCCCAGGCTGAGTTCGAACTTGAGATCCTCCTGCCTCATCCCCCCAGAGTGCTGGGATTATAGGCATGCAGCACCATGCCTGGTTTCCTGGTGTTCTGATTCGAGATAATCTAAGTCACTGGTTTCTGCTTGTAGGATAAAGGACAGATTGTCCACCGTGAGGAGACTAACAACTCTCCACTGCTCCTGTATGTCTCTCAAATCTCCACATGCAACAGTCTCTCCTGACAAAGAAGGAGACAGAACTATGACAATCAGGAAAATATACACAAATAGACTGAGAGACACAATCAGGAATGTTAAGCAACATCAGGAAGTTGACCATAGCTGGAGAAGACATGTCCTACAAAACAAAGCCCAGAAAGATAGGCAGGCATGATGTTAAATGTGACGATGAAGCAGTGGATTTGGTTTTATTGGTAACAGAAGGCTAACAGGAGTTTCATTTCTCAGTTTTTTGTTTTGCTTTGTGTGACACAGAAGCTAGGTCTTGTTAGATTTCACTTTGGACGATGACTCTGGTGATGCCAAGAAAGGTGGATCAGGGTAGCCGGTGACACGAAGTAGGTGCGACAGATGCACGTCTACCTTGAATGCCTCCTCCATCAGAGGGTCAAATAAGGGAGTGGTCAGACAACCCCCAAATTAACTTTATGATCTTTCACTAGAACGAATCCTGGAAACACTGGGTGAGGAGGGTCCAAGAAAGATGATTCCTCCAGTTCCCCAACCTTGTATTTTCATCCTTTTTACATTGGGATTTCAGGTTTCACAACCCAGTTCTTGGCTTAAATGATGACCATCTGAATTTATGTCCACATTTTGGAAGATAACACAGAACTCGATTTTTTAAAGAATCCTCTTTACTACATTGACCTGAACAACATTTTAGTACTGTGACATCTTTACTACACACCTTTTGTTATGAAACAGCTCGTTTACAGGTACAGCAAAATCCTCCCATCTCTGACAGTGAGACCAAATCCATTATATGCTCCCTCGGCTCAGCGTTAAACGCCCCACACCTCACTAAGCAAATTGGCCACTTGAGCATTCAGACACCCGCATCAGTTTTAGCCCTATTACAGGCTGTTGGGGAGTCTCTGTTATCTTCTCATGCTTAGAGGGGTTGACTGTCACACGCCGTGGGAATCCAGAATTTAAAGTCTGCCCTGTTCATGGCTTTGTCAGCTGCCGATAAAGCTAAGAGGACAGAAAGATCATCACAGCCATTTCACTCCCCCCGAGGTAACAGTCTGGCATTATCTAACAACAGGCTACTGGGATCAGACGGTGCACAGCCCGCCAGGGCGGATGACCTTAGCCCGGGCCCAGTCAGCTTCTCTTTGGGCAGCTTGGTTTCGACAGTGTCAGAACATTGCATGAGTCTATTAAGATTTACCAAGATATTTACTCTTTGCTATCTATTAAAATGAGCCTTCTTTTTTAACCTTTTCTTCTATTTACCAGACATTCTCTCCCTATAAAGCACCTCCGCGTTCCTCAGAAACAAGTGTCAATTTAACATTTTCCACTGCTGACCTTTACGACAGCTATAGATGTTTGACAGCATGTAACTCAAACATTTCAGCAGAGCTTAGCACAATACCCCGAGAAGCAATTGGTGGAAGTGAAAAGGGAAACGCTATCTTTTCAGTAATCATCTCCATCTAACTGCCTAAGTCTCTCCCTTCCTCTCGCCTCCCTGACTGGAATGTCGCCATAGTGCCAAATGACTTGTGCCGTGAGTGTTGCAGTTTACAATTTAGCATTAAGTACAAAAATCTTATAGAAAATCTGGGAAGAAAATAAAGAGCAAGACAAAAATTGATCTACAATAATTCAATGCTCACTGTTTTAGATGAGTAGCATGGTTTTTCTCTGGAATAAAGTTTTGATGTTTTGCTGAAGTTTTTAATTGTTTTGTTTTAGTGTGTTTAGTATGAGCCATGCTAACTTGTCATGTCGAGAGTAACTGGGTTGCAAGTGACAAAACCCTTAATTAAATTAGCTTCTGGAAAAGAGAGATAATTGTATTCACTCATCTAACTTGGAAGAAGGATTGGAGCACGTGTCTTTCTTAATTATTCCAAACAAGGACATGACACAATGTGCAGGGAAGAGAGAGTGTTCTGGTGTCCTCCTCGGCTGGGACTTCTAGGGAGCAAGGGACACTGTGGCTTCGGAGAAGGATGTTGGTTGACCATGGCCCAGTCTGAGTGTTGTTGAGAAGACTTTGACAGATACTTCTGCAAACCGTAAGAAGTTGAAGAAGAACAATTTCCAAAAAAGAAGAGACATTATTTCTAGAAGGGCAGTCAAGAGAAATGCTGAAGAGTCAAAACAAAACAAAACACAAAAATGAGTACTGTATTATCTAATGTCACAAGCCACTAATTTTCCAGAAAGTAAGAATATTCCTTATCTTAGGAAAGAGAGTAGTAGAACTCCATGAGGTACATTTTTAAGCACCCCTTTGACCTCCCTTGACCAAATTTTATTCATCTTTTCCTGTTTCTTCAGTTTCATAGACGCTTCTCTGCATTAGTCAATGAATCCTACAGATAAAATGGTGTATGTCCCCTATATGCAGGGTCAAAAAAAAAAAAAAGATTAGGGAATTTGTTTATCCACTAAAACGAGTCAAAATTTACACACAGATAAATCTATTGCTAGATACTTGAATTGTCTCCATTCGTCTAACATTGTAAATAACACTACTCTGTTCATAGATTTTGAAAGATTTAAAATTGTTTCTGACCAATTTCCAGACATAAAAGTACCAAATAAAATGTCTACTTTAGCCCCTCAATGCACACCCCTTGATACTGCTGCCCAGTTTTTCAGTGGCTGCAGGTTCTTGCTGCGGCCCTGGCCAGCTAGTTGGCTTCAGAATTAATTTTCAAGCTGCCAGCCTTGTATCAGCTCTGTTAGCTACAGACTTGGTGCTAAGTATGGCACCGTGCACATGAAATGCAGACAATAAGTGTTTCTCAATGAAGAATGAGAAGATGCTGAGAGTCTGGGGAATTTTCCTAATTAATCTGTATTTAAGATAAAGGAATAAGGAGGAAATTCCTTTAATATACAAACGGGACGCTGAAGACAAATTACTGTGGGAGGAAAGTAACTCACCTCGTTCATTAAGTGGAAAGGGTAATTGAAGTTTTACCTGCCTGTCTGCTGCTGACAACAGCCCAGCCTACTACATATGTTCAAGGGAGATGAAGGAAACTATCATTTACAGAAGAGGCCACGAGATGCCTTCGTCAGAAAGAGCTCCAGCTCGGAATGCTGCAGTGCAGGCCCCTAACCTCTGCCAGTGCGGGACATTTAACTGATCCAGAAAGCAAGAACACTGTGGCTGCGGCTGCCTCCTGGGGTGCCTCCTGGGGTGCCGTACCCGGAGAATGGCCTGATGCACGCGCTTAATCAAAGGTAAATTCCTGCACACATAAATCCCGCCATCATTACTACAGGTCCAAAAGTATTGCTCTGAAATTATTTAAAGTTTTGGACCTTTTTGAAAATGTAATTCATGTTTTGAGATCTCTCTCCAGGAAAATGCGTACCCTTAAAAACCATTATGTATGATTTCAAGGAATCTGTGAAAATTTGGAACTGAGGCTGACAATTCTGGGCCTAACATGTAGTATCTTAAAATTTTAAGTTATTCCAGCCATCATAAATTTATATCACCGATTCCTGCATACTCATCACAGACATTTCAAATATGTTAGCATCCTGACATATTTATTATAGATATTTTGTTTAAGACACATCATTATAGATATAGCCAAATCCAAACATGCAACTTCATTCTAGAGTGTTCAAAGCAAACAAAACTTAAAATATTGTACCTGCTCATAAGCCACTTATCAGAAGCACATATGTGACGTGAGACAGAGAAAATGGGAAATAGTAATTACGAAAGATTGTAAGAAGAGATGTCATTAGAAACTGAAGTCACTCGGGCAATCATCTTGAAGGGGCTCATTTCAGACGGCTTTTAACAAAGGGTGAAAGATGTATGGGTAAGAGGTATCTGGCACACAACAAGAAGTCAAGCAATATATGTTAAATGAATAATTAAATAAATGAATAAATAAATGAATGGATAGATGCGGTTCTTGAATGCCTATTATGTGCCACGCACTGTGCTAGGTCTTGGACACATAATATAAATAAATTAGATATGTTCGCTAATTTTAAGAAGATCCTGCTATACAGGAAAGGTAAATTTTAAAAAGTGGTAAGATAAAGCCTAGAACTTTTTCTGAGAGGGTAGAAGAAGACTTTCCAGGGGAAGGGTCACCGGAGGTTGATTTTGCAATGTGAGTGGGACTAGGCAGACATGAAAGCATTTAGAAAGAAGGAGAGAGTCGAAGCAGCATGCTACCAATCCTAGGACACAAGAAAAGGACGTTGCGAAAGAGGCCAGGGCCAAGGCGTGGGCCTGGAAAATTTTTCTAAGGAAAAGCCTGAAGATAAATACAATCTTATATGTTAATAAAAGGATAAACAAATGTTTCATTAAAAGCCAGAGCCTCCCAAGTTTCTCACTCAAAAAACCAACAGGAATCTCATCTATCCATGTTGTGGGGAGTTACGATTCTTGAGAAAGTTTAGAAAATAATTCAGGAAGCCACAGACATCCAGCGAGGGCTTGCAAGCTGTAGCAGTATATTCAGTCCCTGAATGCAAATGATCCCTTCCCTGGCACTGCAGCTTATCAGATGAAGTTTGAAGCAGAAAATGTTATGATGCCCCTTAGCAATCTATAATGACCATAACTGTTTCCTTTATAACTAGCTGAAGTGTCTTTGTTTCATTTCTTCTTGCTTTATCCCAGTGGAGACAGACCCACAAGAGTCCTTCATGAACTCAGCCTCTGTTTCCTAAGCCTTAGTCTTAAGCACTATTTGCTTTAGTTTATGCATTGGTCTCCTCGGGTCTTCACATTTACCAAGCTCTGCAGCCCCAGTAAGCCAGGTACCTAGTAACCCGTGTGTCTTTCAAAGGCTTCACCTTCTGCTTACACTCACTTCTTAAAACAGCTAAACCAAAATCATAACACATAGTCAACCTATTCTACCATTTATTCACGCGATAAATATTAATGGTCTGTATCATGTGCTTAGCACTATACTCGGTACTGGGAATATAACAAAAAATAAAAACAAAAGTACATAATTTCTCTTATATGAGAAACCCAAAGTATAAATAAGTTGCAGTGCAAAATAAAAGATAAATGTTAGGAAACAGGAAGATAGAACTTTTGCAAACGGGAAAGGGATCAAGAGGTGGAGAGAGAGGAAAGGGAAACAAGGGGAAGGGATAAAAAAAGAATTAAAATGTGTCCTGTGCATGTACCAACTCCGCATGATCAACATCATCATCACACTCTGCAAACACAAACTAACACAAAAGACGTTGGGGAGGGGGGTCGGGGATTTAGGTCAGGGGCAGAGCACTTGTCTAACAGGCACAAGGCCCTGAGTTCAATCCCCAGCGTTCCCCCTCAAAAGAAAAGTCATTCAGAGTTGGCAAGGAGAGCAAATGCAAGAAACAAAAATGCCAGAAAATAGGCTCACTTTTAGAATAGAGGAAAATAAAGTACTTGAGGAATACAAAGAACAGAATCATCCAGTGCTAATTAGTTGGATCAAGGAAAGTGATCTTTGAACTGAGTTTAGAAGAAATACTAGAAAGTTTCAAACTCTAAGTGTAGGAGAGGAAACAATGCTGCATACTTGTTCTCTAGGAAACACTTGCATCTACCAGCCTCCTTCATTTTAACATGTCCCTGATCCCTGTTAAAGTTCCACCTGGATATTTGTTACCATTTATCCGGTCTGCCTCATAGTTTTAATTCACAGCTAGGTAGGATCATTAACATTCCCTGGGCGTAAGCCAGGAGAATTATACAAACTCATGCAGCTTCTCCTGAACATTCTATTACTATTGTCTGAGTCTCGCTTTGGAAACCAAACCTGAAACCAGATAATTTTCATGTAGTTTCATGTTTCACCATCAGCAATTCACGTGATACCAGGCACGATTCATGTATAATACACACAGGTGTAAAATTTCAGCCACAAGTCACTATAGACATATGTTGGGCGGGCTTTGAACTTGGCTTCACCAAAGAGAAAGTATTTCCATTTGTCATCATTGCAAGTATCCTCGCCTCCGGCACATACACCAAGGGCCACTGGTTTAATTGTGCAAAGCCCACTTCCTGATTTGCAAAGTACAGACAACAGATGTGCCATCTCCAAACTGACACATTGGTATGTGGCGGCAAAACAATGGCTGGCCACAAAACCTAGTGAACACTAACAGTGTTTGAGAATAATGGGAGATGATGAATTGGAAATGCAAAGATGACTTAATATGTGATTTTAAAAACCACTAACATATAAGGAAACTTTCCAACTTACGGCAGGGTGGAAAGTAATGCAATAACATGTTTGATTAGAAAGTACTTCAGGATGTATTAATGTAAGCACTTAGCAATCTCTCCAACATACCATTCTGCAAGGGGCATATAGATTTTTTTCGAATATCCATTTCCACTTAGGTTGTGCTCTGTCTGATCACTCTAAATGTGGGGAAGTTCTACAAGTTCACTTAGTCTGTATATGCTACATTCAGATCTCTTGATTGCATTTTGTTTTGACTATTTTTAAATTTTAAAAAATATCCATAATAGTTCATGATCTGTGTATATTAGCATGGTTTTTAAGCGATCTTTCCTCTTTGCACTCTCGAAGAGCGGTCACTTAACACAATACCCAGTCCCTCAAATTCTCTTAGGATCTTGATTTACTCGAAATTCAATAGGCCAAAACATTTAATCAGATAATAAATAAGTAGTTAACCTAGGAAGACACTAGTCTGAGTGATGTTTGAGCTCAGCTGTTTGGAAACAGGGAGCGGTACTGGAAAGCCAGGTAGAGAACAGGGAACCTAAAACCCTAGAGAGAAAAAATAAATAAATAAATAAAAGAGGCTTCTTTCCTTAAATTAAAAAGGTAGGAAAGTGTAACAAAATGCAGATGGTTCATCAAGACTGCCTACCACATGTGCATTCCGGAAGTCAGAAAGGAAGGTGAACTAAAAATAGAAAAAGTTGCAATTGTATGTTTAAACACAGGTTTATCACTGGTGAGAGGAACCTCTTCAGAAAATGAACTAGGGGTCCTGTGTCACCTACCACTGTCTGGGGACCGTTAGTGGACAGCACGCGGAGAGAAGAAACGTCCCAACCGGAAGTGGCACGGTCCTTCAGGAGCAGCCACACAGCGAAAGCTGAGGTCAGCACTTCAGAGCCCCTGCCCTGGGGGTCCCCAAGGAGGCTGTAAAAAAGCATACACGCCAGGTCCCCACGCCTGAGAATCACATGCTGACCTGTAAAATACAGAGTTCCCCCAACACCCAGCCACACCAATCTGTGTCTTTCACTAAGCTGCCCCAGTCGTTTTCTCACTAGTCCTGGCTGATGACGATCCTTAACCTGCTGCTCTCACTATGTGCACAGTTTTCATGAGTGGCCACCGAAGCATCGCTACTTATTCATACAGGCCCCTGCAGAGGGTGAAAATATCAAAACATTTGTTCCCAAGTGGATTAGTGTCATAGAGACGCCTTAACAAAGTACCGCAAATTTGGACAGTGAAAACTCATTGACTCACAGCTTTATGGGTT
Organism: Hystrix cristata; assembly: GCA_004026905.1. NCBI lineage: Eukaryota > Metazoa > Chordata > Mammalia > Rodentia > Hystricidae > Hystrix > Hystrix cristata. Next base: position 33,088 of record PVJO010010954.1, on the reverse strand, counting down.
CGAAGCTGAAGATCCAAGGACTGACAAGGGTGGAACTTTCTCCTAGCATCTGTTTGCTGCCAATATTTGGTTTCCCTTTGCGGCATTGTAACTCGAGTCTTCCTACGGTGTTCTCTCTGCGCATCTTTTTCTCCTTATACGGCTTTCTCTGTGTCCGAATGCCCAATTTGTACAATGCTAGGGTCATATTAGATTAAGGCTTACCCTAATGAGCTTTTCTTATTTTGATAATATGCAAAAAGTCCTATTTCTACATTCACAGGTACTGGGTTAAGATTTCTACATCTCGGGGGGAACTAATTCAACTGTAACACTGCAATCTTTCATTTCGTCGAGCAGCAACTATTTATGAATTAGAGTCTATATGAGCTAGAGAATTTCTCAGGCAATGCACGTGCCAAAATTAAAAACCCAACTTTAAGATGAATGGTTTTTCCATAAGATATTGATGCCAGTGCATATTATAAGAGTAACGAACACACTGTAATTCCAGGAAGAAGTAGCTCATTAAGTAACTGATTCATTGATAGTTTGCTACGTGCATAGAATTACGCTAGGAGCCTTCTATGCAGAGGTAAAATATAGTCCCTGCCCTTAGGAGATTTTTCTCTAGTAAGGGACACACACAAAGAATGAGCTACTCTTGTGTGACACATGTGAGGAAAACAAAGAAGGAATGTACGTTACGTGGCAGTGGAGTAGCTCCTAACTAAAGCAGGAACGGGAAGGAACTACCTCCCAGAGGGAAGGATACACGACGTGTGTCTTGCAAGACATTTAGAAGCTGGGCTAGGGTTCAAGGGATTGCTGAAAGGTGGTTCAGGCATAGAAAAGACCACATAAAAGCAGGGAGATGGGAAAATGTGACTCTCTGAGAACTGCAAGTGGGGTCACAAGGAGGGTGAGTGTGGACATAGGACAGTACAGGCAAGGACACCCTGAGCAGTGCATGGGAGACTGGCTTTTGTCCAGGAGTGAGTGGTGTCAAAAGAGGGGTGCAATGGGGTGTTTGTGTGTCTCAGGAAACTCATTTTGAGAACCCTGTAACTAATGGGATAGAAGAAGGCTAGGCTGGAGGCTGCTCTGATGGTCCAGAGAAAAGAGAATGAGACCCTGGACTAAGCCAGTTGCAGAAGGTTAAATAAGAGGAAGGCAAAGTGTCAGGGTAAGGGGCCAGGGATCCACTTTATAGCAACCAGTTATATAGAGTGGACATGTTTGTGTGCAAACCTAGGACACACATGTTAATGGTGAAGTTAAGTTTTGTTCCCTACTTATGAAAGCTTTGAATATCTGTACTCAGCCTGAAATTACCTTCTTTCCTAAATAAAGAACTCACCCTTCAAAATTCAGTCCAACATCCTGTCTGGAAAGTTTCCCAGTTCGTGTCTCCCTACACTAATTCCATCCTATGCCCATATTCGTAAGAACTTTGTGTATACATTCTTTGAAAAAGCATTTCTTTTATCTCTGAGACAGTGAATGAATCATAGAGTCTTAAAAAATTATGATTGTATGAATTAATGTGCTTTATATACTTCTCACCTATGTCATGTAAGTTTAGCTATTTAGATAACTTTCAGTTAGAAAAGAAACAAATAATTAAATAAGTAATAAGTCTGCCCTGCTGGAAGAGTTAAGGTACACTTAGCTGGAAATTTTGATTATTCCGGCTAAATGTAGGATCATTCTCTCATGTATTTAACAGACATTAAGTTGTGTTAGGTATAGCAAGACTTCTGTGTTTTACTCTTTGGGGTCTTTGCACTTCATGTTGGAACCAAGACTAGGGTATCAGTTTTACTGCAAATGGAATCGGGTTGAAGACATTCATTTCAAAATATACCAGGGGCATGTATGAGCATTCTCCTTTTAATATTGTTTTTTTCTTTCTTTCTTTCTAACACACTTTCCCCGTGAAAGTGATCTTATCTACGCTCCCACGTTTCCACTTGGGCTGCGCTTTTAATGTGTTAAGGGAGTTAGCAGTTGAAGAAACAACATCCTCCCAATGGTTAACGCTGGAAGCATATCCAGCTTCTTTAAACTTTGGTTTCAAAAGCGTTACAGGGATCTATGAATGAAATGAAAATGTTTTGAAACCCAAGTCTCTTTAACCATCCGAGCAATCATCAGTAAATTGCAGACGTTACAGGTATCATTTTCAGTAAGGGTCAGGAAAATTCATTCATTAGAGTTACGGGAGATAAACATTTAAACATCTCTGTAACATTTATAGGAAAAGTGTCATCAGTATAAAGCGGCCTTAAATCACATTCATTCATTATTAAGCGCTCCTCTACATTTCTGAGTGAAGTTTCTAATGGGATGAAACCTCAACTACAAGAACATCAGGGCTGTCTATTTATAGCCAGGCTGTCTTGGCCACGGAAAGGCCTTTCAGGGTTGGCTACAAAAACAGGTTTTCCCTGTGAAAAGAGACATCTAACTTTAAAGGAGTGTGATCCATTACTTAGTGAGCAAGACAGTTCACTAAACTTGGAAATACCTAGTCATTATAATTACACAGCACATCGCCTGAAAGTCCAGTATTACAATTTATGTGAAGTAGAGTTTGAATTGAGTTTCACTTCATTTTGTTTCTAAGGGATAGAGTTCTGCTTCCTATTTTAAATGGAGTGGAGAAAGTAGAGCAGAAAAAGATTCACACTTGTATAGGAAAACTGGGTTGAATATGTCTCCTTTCTACATGAAGCACTCTGGAGGTCAGGCAGACTATTTCTTCCTTAACCCAGTAAAGAGCAATTATCAGCCTATTAATGCTCCTTTCCTTCCTACTCAGATCTGCCATTATTCAACAGTAATGGTCCCCTCATAACTATCACTCATGACCTGAGAACATGCTGTTTAAATACACAGAACTGAAGACCAATGAATCTATTCATTTCCTATTCATAAATGAGATCACCTATGTAATTATTTGCTGTTCATTTTGCAGAATTGTGCCTTTTGCTAAGAAAGCCTCGGGGTGCAACCAAATCATTAATTATGATATGTAAAATATTTAAATCCAGTGACAGCACTAGTGAAACATAAGAAGAACAACACAGCAGGAGCAGTGTTAAAAATAGAAATAGGCAGAATCCTCTTCCTGCTCTTCACCATCCCAATTACACAGATAACTCAGCCATGAGAAGGGTAACTGAATCATTCCTCCACTTTGCTCTGAAGTTGTGGGTCTGGTCAAACATCAGCATCCATGAGTGCCGATAAGGATTTTATTTTAAATATGCCTAGAGGCTAGCAAATGATAAGGGAGAAGGGTAATGAAATACATCCTCATCAGCTGGTGGGAAACAATCAGTTTCATATTACATGTACTCATTGAAGGTATAACTTCCTTCCTAGACCCATTTAGCTTCTCTGCTAAATGTTTATCTCATAGAAGAGTTTAAGAGTCAGCATCCCAATGAAAGTATGTCTAAGAGGCATAATTATAGAGAGCACGTGCAGACTGACAGGTCAGATTACATTTTAAATAATGGAAATTAAAATTATAAATCTGGAGAAACAGCACCAATGGAGCTAGAGAGTACTCTAATCAAGCTTGTGGACATTGTTGATCAGTATGGATTCAACTCCTTTTATTCTAAGACAACTAGTAACCGACTTGAACCCTCTAGGAAAGAAGGCGTCCATGGATCCGGGGTCAAATTTTGAAGACACGAGTTCCACCACGATGGATGACTGACAAAACAAAGATTGAAGTCAGTGATACATTTTTTCTGTAACCTTTGCTCCGGGCCCAAACGCATGGATAATATGACTGCCCAGATCAGTCAGCTCTCCTATTGCTGTTATAAGAAACCTGGCACCTGCAACTTAGAGAGGTGAGGCTCCATTTGGCTCATTGTTTCCGAGGGTTCCAGCCATGGTTGGCTGACTGTCAGGCAGAGACATCACGGAGAAGGGAGTAGTGGACCACAGCTCTCACTGCACGGCCCCTGGGAACCAGAGTTCAGGAGAGGAACATCACTGAGAGGTACAGCCTCCAATGGCATGTCCCCAGGGGCCCCAGGGCCCCTCCTACTGGGCCCGCCGCCGACCAGTACACTCAGCTACAAACATCAGCGAATTAGTGCTCCGATGAGAACAACATCCCCATGAGCACACCACCTACCCAGGAGTCTCCTAATGCAGTTGAGAACTGCAATGAACTGGTATCACCCTCCTCTGGTAATTTTTCACCCTTTTCACTGGACAAGGTTAGTGAACAGAGTTGTTAACAAAGCCAACAAATTAAACTGAAGTTGACAAAAAAGGGAAAACCAGTAAGTGTGTATAGGGTATCGACTGGTCCGAAACATCACTACCTTATATAATCTTCACACAAACTCTGTGAGGTGAGTTTCAAATGAGTGAGTGGAATCATGGTGAAGATTTAAATCAAAATCTGATTCCGGAGCCCCAAATGTTTAAAGAATTGGTTGATAAAAATGCAATCTCCTCTTCTATCTGATATCTAACACCAGATTTTTATTGGCAGGTTTTCCCCTGGCAAGAAATTATGTGAACATACTAAATTGGTAATTAAGACTCAGAACTCAGTGTGTTAGCATTTGCTGCATCTAACGCTGGTTTTCTGCTGCAGTCTGCCATCTCCCCGGGCAGCACAACCAGGCACACACGCAGGCCTGCGCGCCCACCCGCCCATCCCCTTCTGTGCACACAGCTGTCAGCATCCCTCGCTCACCCCAGTCTCCCAGCACTACATCCCTGCAAGACTGGCTGCTTCTGTGTTCATCTTAGGTCTATACTGTTGTCATCCTTTCTCTATGACGAACTTTTCTTTAATCCCTAGGTTTCCCATGCAGCCATCAATTTCTCTTGTATGAAATCCTTTCCACTCACTGTTCGGGATTCAATATCAAGTTAACACGTGGTTAGCTTTTCTCACCACCCCGCAGCTAGTGGTTTTGCTGGAGGGCTAAGGGAGTGTGTGGGGGGGAGGTCCTGAGCTCTCAAGTTGTGTAACAGAGAAGAGGACCAATATGAAGACTAGGGACTCTATGACATTGTTCATGCTTTGCCCAAAGCTTTCTAAACGTCAGCAAAATACAAAGTTCCAAAATCATGTATCTATGTCAATGTGAGACCACAGACTACTTAATTTACCACGTCTGTCCATGTATCTTAGTCTCCCCTAGGAATTATTTCTTCATCTGAGTATTTCTCTACATAAGTGTTACTAAGTTTGTGTATTCCGCTCCTTTTTTTTTAAAAAAGGCATTTAAAAATCAAATCATAGTACACAGTAAGTCCAAGGACCATGTGTTTCAGAGAACATTTCTAATTTGCAGTACACCAAGTCACAGCTACAGGCCTAGCACACACAATCGCCACACATGTCAGACAAAACCCCTTCTCGCTCACCATGTACGAACAAGTCCTGAAAATACTTCATGCAAGTTTTTCAAATAATGATAGGGAAGTTTAGAGGAAAATCAAATATTCACTACAGATATCTCCACACTCTAGCCAAATATAATTGAGGTTCTTTCCTCTTCCCTAGTGTTTGTGCTGTTGGTCAAGTCAATCCCAAGTTGAGTATTTCTCAGCTCTTACAGCAGTACTTTAAAAGTATTCATTCTCAGGCTGTGGAGCATGGCTCCGGCACTGGCAACAAAAATCATTCTACAGAAGATCGTTCTTGTTCTTCTTCCACTTGCCAGAGGTTCCGAGGCCCCTTCACGGCTGGAAATTCTTAGCCAAGGGAAGGTATACTTCACTCAGGCCCCAGAGTTGTGTTTAATGTCAGTAAGTGAGAAGCTCCCCTGGTTGCATCGGAAGGGTGTCAGCACGTGACTGGCACATGACGGCTTCTGTGGTCCTGGAACTCAAGGAAACACATGAAGGGCTCGAGCACTCTGAAGAAGGTGGGAGAGGGCTTGTGGCGAGCTGTGTAGTGACTAGAAATGAACAAGGCAGGTGTTTGGGGCAGGATGAGCATCAAAAAAAAATCTAGTGCACATAGAGAAGCATTCAAGAAAGACTTCTGTTTGGAAATATTGCTTGGAAACTGAGAAAATGTGTTAGAAGTTGGCACCAGCTGCAAACTTTTGAAAGAACTCTGCCGGTCTGGCCAAAATCAATTAGAATTAATTTCTCTCAAGGCAAAGCTAATTTGATAAAGCAAATATAGAAGAATCTAAGCAGAAATAATATGTTGAACCTGCACATACATAAGCACATATAAACACTTTATGACACTTGAAAACTAGTAATCCGATTGATGTTTATGTGTTTTATGAGTATTTTAGGCAAAAAATAAAGTCTGTCTTCTGATTCAGCTCTTATATTTTCTGGAAACCATCTTCACTTTCTAGTCCATGATATCACTATTTTTGCTATTCCTTTAAAAGAGTCCTTTAGCAACGTTCTGTTGATGACTCATCCTATTTGTGTTAATCAAAATACATGATTAAAAAGTCTACTATTTAAGACACTTTCTCCCCAAATACCTGTCTTTGAGAGTTTTTATTTGCAAATTCATATCTCCAAATAAAACAGTAAGATACTGAATTTCCTCTTAACTCTCAGTCCATGTTTATCAAAAGAGCAAAACGTATTAAGCAAAGCTCAGCAACCATAACTTCTGCTGTACAGAAGAGACATGCTGGCCCTGGATGATTTTCTTCTAGCCTGTTCTTTTCCAATGTCTCCAAAGACAATGCTCAAAACCCTCAATTAAACTTTTTCACCTGAATATCACAAAAAAAACCTCCCTTTCCTTTCATCACCCATTCTTTCACATCTGATAAAGCAATTCCAATTTTCTGACACTGTAATTTTACACTATATACATTGTATGATATCATCAGTCTTCTATTTTCTACCTTAAAAAAGAAATATAATGAAATCTGATTTAAAAGTAAGTGAAGAGGGGTTGGGGATTTAGCTCAAGTGGTAGAGCTCTTGCCTAGCAAGTGCAAGGCCCTGAGTTTGATCTCCAGCACCGAAAAAATAAATTAATAAAGTGAATAATAAGTGTGAAGAGAGCTATCCTCAGAGTTGCGAAGATTAAATAATCTGTGACAACTTCCACTATGAATCTGAGACTATCAAAGGAATTCACTAATTCCTCTCCCTATTATTTGCTCTCTATAATACTTTCATGGGTATCTTACTGAGGCAACATATATAAGAATATTTACTTTGGAATAAGAGATCTGCATCAAACCTTGATTCTACTAAATGACCTTAGAAAAGCATTTCATCTCTTTGTGGCTAAGCTTTATTTTTTTTCGTCTATGAAATGGGAACAGTAATTCCCAGAGTTGTAGTAATTGTTGAATGTAATTGTACATTTAAAGCCCCTAACCAGGCATGGGGCTGGGGTAGAAACTCAGTAGGCTGTAACTATTATCTTTATTTTCTGCCTAATGCTCTTGGGGTTCACTGTCTGTACTTTATACATGAGGAAACAGAATAGAAAAGTTAAGGGATTTCACAGTTGATACAGAACGGATGAAGATATCACAGAATCTTTCAGCCCCTTGCTAAGCCTCATGCAGCAATATAGTGATGTGATCAGACACATAGAAGTCTGGATTCCATTCTTCATTGGAGACCAACCACTCACTCCAACACAGTAAAAGGCTGATAGACACTCGCCGCATTAAGACGTTCAGTTCAGTGTGCAATAAGTCCACAGCTCATTGATGAATTCAAGCAAGCAACATGTTGGAGGAAGAAAATTCACTAAAAATTTTAGCCTGCTATGAAAACAGAGATGTGAGGAAGAACAATGTGGATGTTTTGAGACAAATTTTACAGTCAACTGGTAGGATTTCCCCAGAAATACCATTTAGGTTGATTGACTGACATCATTATACTGCCGGTTATTTCAATTTCTATAACAATTTCTCTTGGTGTGCCTTTTTTGGATTTTTCTTTAGTTTAATTTCCCATAATTTAATCTACATACTAGAATCTGTATCTGAATTATTTTCAATATAATCTAGGGTAAGCAAATATCACTATTTAGGCATCTACTATGAGCTGGCTCCCTCTTGCCCGAAAATAATCTCATTAAGTTTAATGAAGTAGCACATGTAAACCACTGATTTTTCCCACCATTTTAAATCTAGCATTAGCCGTGAGTTTACTTATAAGACAGATTGTAAATTTTCCCAATGAAGATGTCAAATAACATAGGATATAACGGCAAAATCCAAGTAGCCGCCTTCGATTCAATAAAACTACCCAACCACGTCCATACATCATTCTCTAACAAAACCTTATCACTTTTATCACCAGCTCATAAACTACCTTAGCATGAGCTATGATCGAATAAATCTTATTTTTCATCATTTCAGAAACCATCAAAAGAATAGACTGAAGCTAAAAAATATATTTCCACCCTGAATAAATTATGGTGAAAGCATCTAACTTCAGTGGTAGACCTAATCAAGTATACTTGGTTATTTTTTTAACCCAGACTGATAACCTTTTCAATTCTGTTCATTTCAAAGTGTGGTGCTCACAGGCCCTCAGGACTGGGCTACACAGAGTCCAGCAGGCAAAGGTACTAAGGCAAAGAAAAGCAATAATGTGACTAAAAACTTGCAGTAGTGATGTGTACTCAGGACAATAAGGCAGAGATGAGGAAATCAGGGGAGTAATGGAAAGTCCTTCTGAGGAAGACAAAAAGGATCTTTGCCTGTTTCTACGGGATTTTGAGATCACAGTGGCACAGAATATACATACCAGATTTCCATCAAGTGGCTATTTCTTTTTTTGTTTTTATTAGTACATGTGGCTGACATGTAGTCCATGTTTGTAGTACATGTGCATGACACCTATCACAGGCAGCTGGTACATGTGCATCACATATCTAAATTCTTTTTATGTTTTATGTTTTTATTTCCCTTCCTTTCCTCTCCCTCTCTCGTCCATCTCTTGGTCTCGTTCCCTTTTGTAAAACATGTCTCTCCCTGTTTCCTACTGTCTGTCTTTTATTTTGCTCTTACTTATTACACTTAGGATTTCTCATATAAGAGGACCCATCTGATATTTAAGCTTGTGTGTCTGATTTGCTTTACTTAACATGACAATCGTGAGGTGCACCTATTTTCCTACAGATGGCTCAAATTTATCTTTCTTTAGAGCAAAGTAGTGCTTCTGTGTGTGTAAATATCACTGAGCTTCCATCTATCCAAAAAAGAACCACCACCATCGAGAAACCAAATAATAACAAGCACTGGTGAAGATGTGGGGAAAAAGAACCCTCCTACATTGCTGATGACAACGTAAAGTAGTGCAACCATCATGGAAGGTTTTTTACATTCCTGAAAAAACTAAGACTAGAAATTCCATTTGATCCAGCTATTCCCCTTCTAGGTATCTTCTTGAAAGACTTATTTCTTTAACTACGCATTTGCGTGTCAGGGATTAAACTGTGCCCCCCCAACTCATACTTGGAAACCCTAAACCATAAGTGTAAGGCCTTCATGAAAGAAATTAAGGTTAGATGAGGCCAGAGGGGGTGACTCTAATCTGATGGAACTGATGACCTTGTAGGAAGAGTAAGAGATGCTAGAGTGTTCCGGGCCCACCTCCCCATGTGCAGAGGAAAGGCCTGGCAGACACGGGAACAGCCACAGGAGAGAGGCCACCGCAAGACCAGGCGTCACTCCCAGGAGGTGAGGAGACTGCCTGCCTGCCGTGGCAGCCAGCGGAGCCTGTCGCAGCCCTCTAAGGCAGGGATCCGCGTCCCTGGGAGCCCGTCCGCGCCCAGCCGGACCAAAGCCCAAGCAGCCTCAGCCACCTCGGGACTTTGTCTTCCAGTTGAACTCATCTTAGCGTCTGTCTACTCACGGCCTCGGGGTGCACAGAGGAGAAGGAGGAAAGAGAGACTGGAGGATATGGTGCCCCGTGTCCAGGCGAAAGCCTGAACAGCAAAGGACTGTCCAGAGGAGTATTTCCTGTAGTTAGCGTGTCCTCTCTAGTAAGGCAAGAGGAAGGAAAGAGAAACTCCTTTGTCTTTTTTCTTCAAACCAAATGCTGTTGCAAAGTATGAAAATAAAATCCTTCCCTTCCTGCCGACGACAATATTAACAAAATAGTGTTTCTTAAATGCTTTTAACATGCCAGAGATGGTGCTAAATGCCTAACATTTTATCTCCTCTAGAAATAACAGGCAACCGGCCTAGTTCATTGTAATGGCAACTGCCTAGAGGGTCAGTAGAGCACAGTTCTGGGTGTGTCTGTGGGTTACTGACAGGTAGGCCATGCACTGAGGAGGGAGGACCCACCCAGGATATGGGTGTCACCAAATGATAGGCTTGCAACTGGAGTGGAATAAAAAAAGAAGGAAATAGGAAGTCTGCCCTTTGCTTCTTGGAGCTTCCCTCTTCGCAGTGACCCTTGAATCTTCCTCTCCAGTTCCTTCAGGCCTCCAGGCCCCACTCCTTAGCATTCCAATGCAGACTCACGCTGGACTACAGTGAGCTCCAGGTCTTGGATGTTTGACTGGATCCTCCAGCTCACAAGTTCGCAGATGGGCATTTTACATTCTCCCGCCCCTGATTCCATAGGCAGCCCTTGCGACACTACCTAGAAAATTCTTCATGTAATATTATACTATATATCATGCTATATTACTCTGCTCCTCCCATGAGCCCTCACTGATACAGGTTACACTTAGATTACTTAACCCCTGAAATGCTCCAGGAGCCGTTCTGCAGACTTCTCATTATGATCTCATTTCATCACAAATCACTCCTAGGAGACAGGAGGACGAGCCCCATGGGAACCCCGGCACCCGCAGAGCCACGATGTGACCCCAGGGTCTCTGACAGAGCACTGAGTGAGAAGGCAGAGGGAGATGCAGAACCAGCTCTGCTGCTCTTTAGGATGCTAGATCCACCAGGCACCACAGAACACATCTCATCTAAACTCCTCCTTCTACAAGAAGACAGACCGAGAGCCAGTCAGAAAGGGACAAGGCCAGGATTGTCCCTTGGTCCCCCTACCTTCTCTGAGCAAAGCAGAGCTCCTTTCAGGACTGCAACCAAGGTGAGGCCCAGCCCAGAAAAGCACAGGAACCACAGCTCAGGGAGAAACAGAGGGCTGAGCAAAGGCGAAGTCCATCACTCACTCCTCTTCCTCCTCCATCTACAGCTTCTCAGCCCTCTAATCCACGGACCAAACACTGTCACATGATCTCCATCTCTGAATTGCAGGCACTTCTTCAGGGAATCTGCATTTATTGGTTAAAATGAAAAATGTCCAAATGGGAAAGGGAACAAGGGAGGGGGAAAGGAACAGAGCGACAAGAGAAATAAGAAATGGAAGGAAAAAATGGAAGCAAAGCTTTTGTAAATAGGGGTAAGGGGTAGGGGAATAGGAAAAAAAGAAGCAACAAGATATGTCATGTACAGGTAGAAATCCCCTATGATGAATGTTATCACTATGTACATCTAAAATGTACCATTAAAATAAAATTTAAAAAACAAAAAAGAAAAGATGGGAGACTGGACCACAAACTTCAGCTATTTGGAGTATGGTTTCTATTTTGAGGCGCAAATATTTCTGTCGGAGTTAATTATGCCCTCCTTTTAACCCTTTGGGTTCTTTAGGCAACCTCTGCTCTTATGTTCTGGTTTCAAGGGACCCAGAATCAATGTAGCCCAAGTCAAACTCTGGGGTGAATAGCCAGGAGAATCCCTTGATTTGTTTGGGTTTCGTGACTTGTTTTTTTGCTTGCAGGCCCAAGTCCTGGGGCTCCAAACCACAGGAGCACCTGCCCATTTCTGCTTCCAGCCTGGCCTTTCAACCTCACTGCGGCTCATCCCACAGACTAGCAATGACATCAGGACTTGGTGAAGCTTCTGCTGCCTCTTGGAAAGCAGCGCTTCTGCCCTTGTCCCACAAGGTTACGGTTAGTGCACGCGTGCATCTACTGATAATTATTACTGATTTGCCATTTTCAGTTCCACAATCATAACATTTTTTCTATGCTGATTCTTATAACAGCTTCAGAAGTATGTTCAGAGATATTCATGTGGCTTTTTTTCTGTCTCCTATAGCTCTCCGGAATAAAATATAAAATTTGTTTTCACACTTGGCCAGATATAAAATGCCACAAACAGCTGGAAATACTTTTGGGGATTACGTGAGTCTCTTGAGGTTGGATGTCAGAGTTTGCTACTAAATGTGTCAAATTTTCTATTGCGTCCACACGAAGAGCATTTTTAAAATAATGAACATTTGTCCGAAGGACTTGTTGGAAAAATAAATTGGCGTTGATGATGATAATGGGTTTTGTTTTGTGCTTTTAATAAGCACAACATTGTGTATACCCTTACTGTTAAAAAGACCCTTTCTGACCTCAATGTATCTTTCAAAGCAGACACATGAGTCCTTTTCAAACATATCCTTGTTTATTTTTCTCAGTAATCCACTTAACACTAGTAATGCCCGGGAAACATTTGTGAAGAAATAAACTAACAAGTCAAACTGGCAAAGCCTATGGAATATAACTTCAGAAGGTGGCCTCGATGTTTGAAACTACATCCCTCAAGGTTATCAACAGTATGAGAGAACCAACAACCAATGTAGACCAGAAAACAAACTGTTAGCGTGTGTTAAGGATTAAAATACAGATAAACTCTGCTCTCCACTGCCTGAGAATAAAATACAGGAAATTCACAAGAGTGCTTGTAAGGTTAGCACATTTTAACATCTCATTTGCACTAAAGAAGATTTGAACGCTCCGCAAGTCTGGAGCATTTGGTGGAATTTGGTGTGTTAACAGCTGTGGTTGAGTTCTTGTTTTGCCTGGGAATGCTGTGCAGTTCCATATGTTGTATATGTCAAAACGGGAGATTTTGATCTAATAAACAAACAAACCCGGATTCTCAAGAAAAGAGTTTTGCAGCATTGGACCGACTGAGGCTTTGTGTCCGTTCAGAAGAACTAATAATCTGATAAAACACACCTGTGGATGGCGAGTGGCAGCATATGGTGTGCATATTTTCGAAGCACTGCCTCGAAAGGCATGTTTTATTGCCTTAGAAAAGCAAAGCTGATGACAATTTACCCAATGTAAAGAGGCAGAAAATGGTTCCTGGCACAAGAAATCAAGATCCAACCCCCCAGAAAGCTACATGGAAAAGAAAAATCTAAACTCAGCTTCCTGCTCCTTCAGTGGCTGAAAAATCTAGGTCTACTCTTCTAAGGGTTCGTCCCAGCACTGCCCTGACAGCTACATTCTTGTGTCAGGGGACTTCCCCTTCTCAACTAAACAGTGCAGATAACTACAGAACCAATTGAGTTGAAAGAACAATTAAATGACGCCTTCATCAAGAGACACCCGCACATTACTTATACTATGAAATACTGACTACAACCTAAATGTCCAATAGAAGGAATCTAAAAGATATACTACTATTTATTCATCCAATATACTACAAAGAAAATGGTATTTTCTTATTTTAGATCATGGTACAATTTGCAACATGTATAAAGAAACTCGCACGTTAAAAAAAAATTGCAAGAAAATGCACCAAAATGTTACGTGGGTCAGCATCTGAGTAGTGATATTCTGAAGAACTTTAATGATTTTATAATATGTTTAAATCAGAACAAGTATTATTTTACAAAATGAATGGACCAAGTTTGTTTGCCAGAGATACAAAGAACGCTATTTGCAGAAACCTCCCCTACAACGAGAACGAGCAACCTACAGTAGAGCAATTTAGGTAGCACAATACTACACTGGTTCGAAGTTGGTCATTTTATATGAATTTTCACAACTTACTAGTTGTGTTACCTTATGCAAGTTATTATATCCCTCTCCTCCTTCCCCATTCTGTAAATCAGAAAATAAAATTGTCTACCTCATGAGGTTGTTGTGCAAGTAACATAAAACACTATACAAAAGCGCAAGGCCCTTTGTTCAATCCCTGGCACCCAAAATAAGAAAAAAAAGTACATGAAATCGCTTTCTACGATGCACAAAATAGTGTTTTGATAAATATTTAATAAATATTCTGCAAAGATCTTGGGAAGATCTCACTTCGAGTAGCAGTCTTCCCAGTTTTATTGCCGATTTAAGAAAAACAACCCAAATAATAGAAATAAAAAGCTGACATCCTTCCCTTTCAAAGCCCACATGAAGGTCAATTTTTGCTCTAGGCGAAGATGACTGTGTTTGATCTTTTAATTTTCTTGATTACGACTGGTATAAATATACAATTGAACACGGTAAAACTAGAAATTAACTTGTAGAACATGGATGAGCTGAACATTATTTTTGTCCAGTGGAGATGACAGTAATTTCTGTCCAGTAGAAAATAAAAATCCAAAGATTAAGATTTTATTGTACTGCAGGACATTAATCAGTTTGGAACCTAATTTTGCATCCTTATTTTAGAATTCTTGTTCTAGGAACTATATCTATTTTTTCTCATTTTCTCATTTGAACTAGGCGTACCATCCTGCTGCTTCCCTTATTAATGAGGTAAATAAATCTTTCGTACATGCTCACTATATATTTATGGGACAACTATGTTTTCATCTTGTTGAAAATTATACTTTATCCCTGATATTGGACTTTTTTTTTATTAGCGACTCATTCCTTGTGCTAAAAAAAAAATATGAACAAACATTTACAGTACCTTTGTATATACAACATGCAAAGTTTTTTCAGTGGTGAACGTAGCATCCAGAAAGCAAAGTGTTACGTGGACTCTCCTGTTGGGCTTCCCAGGTACTTCCTGGGAAGTTGCATCCCGCAAGATGTCTTTTAACAGACAGCATCGGAGGAACGCTCACACCCGATGATTTCACAGGTAGTACTCACCCCGGGTAGCATTTGAGTCAGTAAGCCTCCGGGCCCCTTGAGAGTGCTGTTGGGGACGCGACGCACAGTGAGACAGGCCGGGTACCAAAGGCTGCAGCCTGGAGCAGGTCCGGCCTCAGACACGGAAATTCTCAAAATACGGTCTGAGATCCAGTGGAACTTCAAACGCAAAAGGTCACAAGGATTTTCTTGGTCACACGACAGTGTCATTTACGTTTGCATTGTGCCAGCACTTACACCGATGGTGTAAAAGGAACGATGAGTAATGCTGCTACTCTTTCACCAACGACTGTATTCGCCACTAAGTAGAAACGAGGAGCCCCTCCCTCCCCACGTGATGTCACATCTTCTCCCTATAACGCAGTCAGAACAGGTCACACCGCAGAGGGCAGGTGCCGCACGGAGAGCCCCGCTTTCTCCTACGAAGCTGGAGACTAAGGAGGTCGGAAGGGTGCAACACAGCGCTGCTCCGCTCCCTAAATATTTTTATCTTAGAAAATATACTTGTGTTTCATTTTAAAAAATGAATTGGAACTGGGTTTCATAAAAAAGCCAGTTTTACTTAATAATGACCTTGTTGAAGCAGAAAAATGTAGCAAGCTTATTAAATCTCAATCCTTGCATATATTTTTTAATATTCTTTGTGGTAACGAGGAAGCATGTACAAAGTGCCCCTGCCATCGAAGCTGCTTGAGAAAAGCATTCATGTAAGTGAGTTGCAAGCTGAAATAGCCATTTTTTATAAGCTCACGGAACATCATTTGTACCTGAACGAATGACTGACACATTACCATTATTCAGACTTGACTCTCTGGCAGAAATTTTCTCAAAAACGAATGAAAGCAACCTGTCACTTCGAGGAAAACAACCAGGAGCATTTATTGTCGATTTAAATCATTTCGGCTTGCAAGCAAATATTAGAATCATCGAGGAGAAGTTGTATCCAGCACTGTGAGCTTGACAGCCTCCCAAAAACTTTCAAAAAGACACTTATTTTGAAATAAGTGGTAATACTCCCAGCAGCGTCGTTTATGCCGTGGAATGGGGTGAGTCAGCACTACGGAGAGTTACCTGCATGACTCAGCGAGCTGATATTTTCCAGTGACCCCTGAAGGAGGCTGCAGAACTGCAGAGGACGCCCCGCCCACAGACAGGCCAGTGGGGTCCTGCATGTGGGCGTGGCGCCTGTCACAGTTTGTTGTGGTATAAAAGACCCTGCGCCATGAAAGACACGGAAAACCAGTTCCAGACAGGAGGCGTGCGCAGGCGCCCCCGAGTCCCAGACGGCCGGGAGGGGGCGCTGTCCGCTCCCTGCCTCACCCCTTCCGGTTACGCCATCGAAGTCCAGAGTGCAGCCGCCGGAGTGCCGCGCAGCCACCGGAAACGCACCAGCTGAACCGGAAACTAACAGACACTGGAAGAGTTTGAAACAGAGCTACTATCCTTCCTAAATATTTTTATTCTGGAAAATATCTCTCGTTCATTTTTAAATTGTTATCCACATGTTTATTATTGTAATTTTTAAATTGAAAAATAGATATTTTTTAATTTCCCAATTTTGAATGTAGAAATTGCCAATACTTATGATCAGCATGACAAAAGCTCTTTGGAGTGCTTAATAATTCTAAAAAATACAAAGGGACCCAGCAGCCAAAAAGATTGAACAGAGCACTCTAATATACTTATTCAACAGAGATGTCACTATTCCCCATTAGATTCTTCGTCTACAGACTGAAATAATCTCTTCTCTTTTGAATATTATCTTTCTTCTACATGATATCTATTATAACTCTTTGTCCTTATTTTACACTTATGGTTTCTTGTATTAGAGAAACAATTCAATATGTACTCATGAGTGTCTGGTTTATTTCACTTAAGAGTATCTTCTCAAGGTGCATTCATTTACCTACAAATGACTCTATCCTTTTTATGGCAGAGTAGTACTCCATTGTGTAGAAAAACCACATCTTCTTTAGCCATTCATTGGGCATTTGGGTTGTTTCCAAGACTTAGCTAGAAAGGGAGGAGGGGGAAAAGAATGAAGAGAAAAAGAAGAGAAAGAAAAAAGGGGAAAAAATGGAAAAAAATGTAAATAAACCTGCTGTAAATAGGGAAGGGTGAGGGGATTGAAGGGAGAGGTGGGGAAATGGAAAACATGTAAATAAACCTGCTGTAAATAGGGAAGGGTGGGGGGATTGAAGGGAGAGGTGGGGAAGAGGGGTGGAACCAAGATACATCATGTACAGGTACAAATAAACCACGATGAACGTGATTATTATGTATGCAATGTACAATACATGCTCTTGGTAAAAAATAAATAAATAAAATAATTTCTTAAGTGACTTCATCTGAAAGAATAAGGCATTTAGGAACTTATTCCAAGTGCAGAAGTGCTATGAAATTTTTGTAACAAAACTGTAATTTGATGAATAATTTTTAAATGTAAGAGTCTGAGAACAGATCATAGTAAGCCTTCCACCTAAATAAACACAATGCTTATTTTAAAAGCATTTACTTTATGACTACACACAAATGAGGCTTTCTTTCACAAAGCTGTCTCTATCAGTCCTTTCTGTGAGCACTACAACCAAACCCACAGACACACCAGTGTTGACACAGATGTCTGATTCGGGAGGCCCAGGACTATGTGGGACTTTCAGCTGTTTCTAAAGTGGAAGCCCGTCTCTGTTAACATCACCAGACGGGCTTCACAAATTCTGTCACTCTAGCTCCTTTATTGACCATATTTAATTTTTTCCACATGAACTTGCTATCACAATAAAGAAATGGTTCTGCATTTAGGTGCCGGGTGAAGGCATGATGAGAAACCATCAATGTAATCTCGTAACTGGTGTTCAGAAAGTGTTCACTCCCTGCATTCTGCTCTCCTGGCCCCAGTGACGGTGAAACACCGCACAACCAGGGTCTGGAGAGCGACAGGCAGAGGTCTCCACCACGGGGACCTGTCCCACACACGGCCCTCACTGGAGCATCTGGAGGAGAACATGTACCCCCAGACCACAGTGCTAAGTGAAACACATCGGATGCACAAGTTTGGATATGACATGGTTTCTCTCGTTGAGAAAACCTATAATTTAAAGAGCACAAGAAAATACAGAAAGTAGGAAACAGAGATAAAAACCTTCGGCAAATGGGAAGATCTTGAAATGGAGGTGGAGGGGGGAGAAGGGAGGGGAAAGAGAAGAAAAAAATTAAGATATGTAATGTAGCTGTACCACCTCCCCACAGTGAAAGCAATGATTACCTACTTCGAACATGTGCTAATAAAAAAATTTTAAAAGAATGGGGGGAAAAGCCTAGAAATAATTCCCGAGACTGAATCCAATATGTTAATGTCACTTAAAAAAAAAAAAAAAAGTGAAGAAGATGTGTAAGGGTGCCTAGTTTCAGCGGTTGACCGGAAATATCATTTTTTTAGTTGCACAGTTCAGTTTTCATGATCAGACTAAAGATGAAGATGATGATGATGACAAAAGGAAGAATATGGGAGAGTGGAGGAGAAAGCTATAGAGGAGCGCCTGTTTTTCATTTCACTAATTAAGGTCATTTTAAAAACTCCCCTAGCCAAGCACAGAGGTGACTCACACCTGTAATCGCAGCAATCTTGGGCACGAGAAGCCCAAGTTTAAACCCAGCTGGAGCAACTTAGCAATCTTCACTAGACCTTGTCTCAAAACTTACCAACACAAAAGGGCTGGAGGTGGATCTCACTGGAAAGATCCTGGATTCAATACCCAGTTTTACAAAAAAAACACCAACAAGAAAATTCTCTTTTATCTCCACTATTAAAAAGCATTTCAATACCGGGACAGGATAATGGAAAGGATGCAGCCTTAGAACAAAGGAGATTTTGCTTTAAAAGGTGGGTAACTAACAACTTTACGTTGGTTGGCTGTAAAGATGGAATTTGTATATATAGCTTCATACTCGTGAGTACAGACACAAGCAGCATAGTGCCCGGCACTGAAGTGTTTGATGAAATGGTAGCTAATAGAATTAGATTTTGTGAAGTTAGCTTTTTAAAAGAGAAGGAATAATGGTAACACGAGCAGAAGGTTGGTATGATTTTTAAAACTGCCTGCCTTCCTGGCTTTTTGCTTCATTTTATGTTCTTGTACATCAGAAAAAAATTTGAAATCACTGCGGATAAATCTCCATGTTTCCCATGAAGCCTTAGAAACATGCCTCCAAATCACAGGAAAGTTGGGAAACCATATTAAATAATATTTCCTCGTGCACCTTCCCCTATTTAGATACCCTGGACTTGAAGCGAGAGCTCAGTCTGTATTTTCTTTAGACATACTCCCTTTCAAGAGATTACAGGTCAAGCAGAAAACTTGCTCAGCAATGAAATTAGCAATAGGTCTTCCACACAGCAGCAACCATGTATATAAACAAGTTGACAGTGAGCTTAAATCACAAAATAGCCTTCCAACAAGTCCTTAGAGCCGCATGATTTTGAGCCAGTATTCCAGCAGGGAAGTCAATAACTTCCCATCAGTGCCTGCGCTGCCCTCCTACACCCAGTGGGCACACCTGCCCCCACCCCCCTTCCACCCCGTGCAGTCTCAGGTACCTTTGTCTGCGCCGCACCCGAGGCCGAGCATGCCGACAGACTTGGTTCGGCACAGAGGGCGAAACGTGTGTGCTCTCCGTGTGTGAGGGCGTCCGTGGCATCTCTGTGGACTTCACGGCAGCTAGGGTTTGCCCAGAATGTGCTGATTGAGTCCCTGATTACAAGGGTTCCCTGTGTGTGCCCAGGTGCCTGAGATTGGAAGCCATTAGGATGACTTGGCCTCTGACGCTCACACACTGGTGGGGAAGACAGAAAATAGAAAAACAGAAAAGAAAATAGAAAGTAAGTTGTTAATTGCAGTGCAGGATGCTAAGTGCTGAGTACACTGAGTGTGCCAAAGATGCTGTGAGTGCACAGAGACATGGGCGCTCGCTGAAGAAACCATTTTGGAAGAGTCTGAGATGAGAGGCCTCTCGTCTGAATCTTGAAGGATGAGCAGGACTTCATTGACATCAATAGGAGGAAATGTAGTTTAGAGGAAAAGAAGAGGGTAGGTGAGGATATTAAGTGGTAAACCAGAGAGAAAAACTAGAAGCAGAGAGGTGGTAAGGCTGGGGGAGGAGGGTGGCTGGAGACAGAGTCAGATGGGCAATACGAAGATCAGACTTCTTCACAATGGAACACAGAGACTCAGGAGCATCCTGGGTCCTGTAACCACTAAACAAACTCTGCAACAGGCTTAAACCACTAGGCTTCACATCTATTATATAATGTATCTTAGAGTAACAAAATAATATAGCATATTTCGCATATAAATAGTGTTATATATGTATATACAATACCTACGCAATATTATATTGCATATAAGTGAATACACACTATATAATATGGGGTATATAGTATTTAGTGTATATGTTGTACATAAAAAAGGATGTTGATATAATATATTGACTGTTACATATTATAATACACTGTATAAGCATTATAGTAATCATAGTATGTATTATAATAAAACATTATACTATATAAAACAATCTCATATATGTTTTTATTTCTACCTTAATATGTTATAAAAATGTTTATGATTTGAATATATAATTATTACACGATATATTAATTACATTACTATATTTCAGTATTCAATACATTTGTTTATTTCTCTCTGGTATACATAGTATATAACATATGTAACTCTATATAGCATCTCTGTATCTTTCTACCTCTGTAACGCTACCTTAATATTGGCATGCAGTATTAAAATAAATCTCCAGCTCATTTTGGAATACTCTCTCTGACCTGGCATTCAGATACACCTGGCCTGGGTTTAGCTGTAACTCTGACATTTTATGCACAGCAGTGGGGCTCATGATAATTTTACACCCATACCCTTAATAAAAGCTTCAAATTTAGTGGTTTTATACAACTCCTGTAAAACCGCACACTGAAAATTGTACTCATTGCTAAGGTAATTTAGCCTACACAATGTGAAACTTAAAAATATATCAGAATCTAAGTCCCCAAACCAGAAATAAGATGCTTCACAATTTTCACCGCGTCTCATCTCTCCTGAAGAGGGGAACCAAACACTCTGGAACCAGCTCCACACATAAGCCACTTACCATTACTCTGCACTCTGTATTATTTAAATGAGGCTGGCAAGACGTTCTTACAGAGCTACTATACAGATTAAATAAGCATAGTACTTATGATAACATTTTGTAAGCACTCGTCTCAAAATGTCCATCTCTTAAACTACAAGTTCATCCTCACAGCTGTGCAGGTATAAACCTTAGATTCATCCTGACTCCTTTTTCTCTCTTCGGACATCTGCTCTGTGGGTCAATCTTTACTCCACTTGTCAGCCTTCTTTTAATCCCACCTTTCTCGTCACCTCTAATTCCCCCGCCCCAACCCCAGCCAGCACTGTGTCTGCGCTGTGGAACCCGATGGCCTGCCTTTCTACCCAGCAGCCAGAGACCCTTTTAACAGCGTCAGATCGCGTTTCGCTCCTTCCCGATGCCCCAAGCCTGGTGGCCTCAGTGCTGGCCAAAGCCCTCAAGTGGCCTTCCAGCTCTCGCCAATCTGGCCCCTGCTGTCTTTGAGCATCTCTCCCTTTCTTGTTTTTCCCTGCTCTTTCATTTCAATCACCTGGACCTTCTTACTGCTTTTCAAACTTGTCAAAAATACTCTGCTTTGGGGTCTTTGGCTGTCTTCTTGGACTGGAAAACTTTCAGATAACAGCCACGAGACCTACTTCCGTGTTTCCGGTAAGTCCACCTGAATGCCCTCCCACCCTCTGTGCCCTCCCAGCCACCCTACAGAGAGGCCGCTCTCCCCGCTCCCTGTCCGCCTTCACCCGCCTTCTCTCCCTCCCAGGCCTCTCGCTGCATGTGAGCGCCCTTCCACACGGCGGCCTCGTACATCCCTGCCTTGCTTTAGGCACAAACACATGACTTGCTTTCTTGCCAATGAAATTTAGTAGCCATCCTCTGGCTTTAAAAGCCAGTGTGCCTTGTTTCTCTGGAGGATCACAGCGCACAGGCCCAGAAGAAAGCCCTGGCTGGAGTTCCTCGGGTGCTGAATTTCGGGTCCTCTCTGTTAACCACTTTGAATGTACAGTAGAAATGATAAGTTCATCTCACCAAGCGAAGCTGCTGACAGTGGGGATCTCTGACTTCGGCACAGTCTAGCCCAGCCCAGGCAACCTAATGAGTCTATTAGCTGATGTATATTAAAACACTGCTTCATTAATGTGCTGTCTGATCCCCTTAGCAAACCATGCTTCCAGAGTGTTTGTCCACTTTGTTCACAGCGCAAAGAGCAAAGCCTGGCACATAGCACGTTCCCAAAACTGGAAGAAATTGGTGAATATCTGGATAAGGTTTAATACATGCCAAGTACTGTTCTACTTGATTTCCACACTAGCCTGCCATGATCGGGCTTATCTTTATTACATGTATTTTAGAGAAAGAAATTCAAGAAACAGGGTCATCTCTGGAACAAACTATAAAGTCAGCAAATATAATCTATCTTTCCTAAAACGAGGAAACAAGAGTAACAAGGTTTTGGTGTCCCTTTCCTAAGAAAGGCTCAATAAATGGTGGAGAGTCCAAAAATGCTTCAGAAAATGCAAGAATGATGGAATATATTTGTTCAAATGAAAGGGTATATTTTGAGGAGAATTAATGGAAGTATGTCTTTTACTCTAATAAATTTTTTAATTTAACCTTTCACTATGTTTTTCTAACCTACCTCATACCTATCCATAATGGCACTGTGAGAAGTAAACAAAGTCACATAAATTGTTTGACAGAAAGTTAATCGATAAAAAGTAGCTATTAGTAGTAAGAAAAAAGACAAATAAATAAATGTGAATTCCTTTCTCTTCTGCTCTGTTCTATGACAACGTTTCTTAAAATATATTCTGGGAAACGCTAATTCCGTGGAACTTAAATAGCTGTTACAAGAAAAGATGTTTACTGTGGCCACTGTGGTAAGCCAAGCACGAGGGAGGACGGCAGGCTTCGACTGCAGGAGTTCTGGGGGTGCCCTGCTGGGTGTTTTGTACTGATGAAGGGTGTGCTTACGGGCCACTTCTGCCTTGTCACTTGTGAAATGTAGGTAACAGTTGTGTCTAACTTGTAGGGGTGACTTAATTATAATATTGAATTATATTTATGGAGTAACCATATAATTTGTCATTGAAAATAAAACACATTTTCCCCAAAATTTTTATTATGAAAACTTTCAAACATACAAAAGTTGAAAGAACTTTTATCTACCAACAAACATAACCACCCTTTAGGATCTATTATTAATATTTTGCTAAATTTATCACATATATATCCATCTGGTCAATGATTTTTTTTTTTTTGAGACACATCTAAGAGTGAAAGGAGAAACAATATTTATTCAAAAACAGCCAGGGTAACTGGGACTCTCTCAGACACACTTGCTCTATGGTCTACCCAAAAATAATTTATCTGCCACAGTGATCAGGACATGGTAAACACACAATAAATGATAATCATTACAGCTTCTAGCTAAGTTCTAAAAGTTCTGGGTTGAAAAGGCATGCACCACTGTGTCCCGCAAGTACGATCCTGAATGATTTCTCAGATAGTCAATTCAGTGGTTGTCTGAGATTGCCAGCTTCCCACCACAACTTTTATTTTAAAGCACCCCAAAGACTCAGTGGTCATTAGCAGTCACTGTACCATCTGCGCCCCGCCCCTATATGCTTGAGAACCTTAATAAAGCTGGAAGACTATCTTGGTTAGGAGGCATACAATGATATCTGGAGACTTTGGCACACTGTAACATTAAGTCCATTTCTGTTTGCAAAGTTTCCCAACTGATCACTCAATAATCAACCCACTCGAATTCAGCCTCCACAGTCAGGCTCTTGTACTGTTTGCAGCCCAGGGATTTATCAGGAGGACAACAGAATGGGCTCATGGAGTAGGTCTGTAGACATCATCCAAGTTGAAGAAGAAGAATACTTACAAATCAGTATGATGTACCGAGTAAGAATAAAAGTAATAACAAAACTCAGCGACCGTGTATTGAGCATTTACAGTATGCCAAATAATGTCCAAAGAGGATCTCTGGACTTGACGTTTGAAAGTAAGTTTATGTCTCTCCTCTTATAATAGGTGAAACTTTCACCAGGTCACTTAGCCAGCCCACCATGAAATCCACACAAAGATACCTGACCACCAGCTTCCCAGAATTGTTGGGGAAACTAAACATGTTACTATAAATAAACATGCTCCATCAACTGTGCAGTGATGTAGAGAGTATATTGTTTTATTTTAGTTACCAGCACCCAGAAAACCATTTATGGATTCTACTGGTTCAGTAGTAGATGTTAATTAGAAAATACGAAGGTTTTAAGATCTGCGGAATTTCTCCCTAAGAAGAGAAACATATGCCCCTGGATTATAACAAATAATATGATGGTATAATAAAGAAACATGTTTCCCAACACACGTATGTCTTAGGACACATCAACTTGAAATTTTATAACCTCGAATAAGTTATGTGATCCCTAAAAAGCTCATATTTAAAGTGGAGAGACTATCACTATATTGCAAGATTGCCATGATAATTAAATGAGACATGAGAGGTAAAAGCAAGTTATGATACTGAAAAGCATCTCACACATAAAAGATAGAATTATTTTGGCGGTGTACCTGAATATTCTGTTTCTGTAATATAGAGAATTTAGACTCCAGAACTTCTTATAATTAGCACTTAAACTGCTCCCAAAAAGGGCACATTTTTAATTCCATTCAAGAAGAATTTCACTTAATGTTTAATAGTCTGCAGCATTTCCAAATTGGGCTACAAAGAAATGTAGTATGTCATAAAATATTCTGCAAAGACTTTCCCAAAGTAACATTTCTAGCCTGGTTCCATTTAACATTACTAAGTGACACTAGTTGGAAAATTTTCCCCTCCCACACGAAGAGCAATACTATTCTGCTGCCTGAGGAAAATCACCCAGGAGAGGAGTGGATGATGGCTGGCTCCCCTACCCATCATGCTCTGTTTTGAATTTACAAAATATGCTTTCCACGGAAATCAATCCCGCTATGCAAAAGTAGCTTCTGAAGCGTTAGTCTATAGCTGTTTACTAATAACTGTCATTCAAATTGTCTTGTACTGACTTGGTAATGAGAAAGAGAGAAGTGGGGAGCGGAACAGGAAGGAGATGGAGGAGGAGGGAGGGGAGGAGAAGGAGAAGAGAAAGAAGAGGGGGCAGAGAAGGAGATGGAGATGGGGAGGGGCAGGGAGAGGGGGAGAGGAACAGGACAGGGAGGGGAGGGGAGAGAGAAAGGGAGAATGGCAGTAGGGTGGGAGGGAGGGGGACAAAAGCTGTCAGAGTTCTTGTTACATAAATTCAAAACAATCCTCTGAACATATTTCCTCACTTCTGTTCACTGTATTTCTCCTCCAGAAGGTCTTCCTGCAGCAGAGAGAAGGCACATCGTCACTCACAGCCCTTGCTGGAGTCCCACCTCCATCTCTCAACCTTCAGGCACTCAGTGGAACTCATCATCCCCAGCCTCACCCTCCTTGTCCTGATGAAGGTAAGTTGTGGTGCCACCTGTGAGCACTTGCCTTTCCTTCCTTTTCATTCACTGACTCATTACCTAGTCAATCCATTTATGTATCTGTTTTCATGCCAGAAAAGGGTAAGATGTGGACCTTCATTCCTTGCGTTGCTCTTTATTACATATGTGAATCCCTGTGCATGGTAAATTCTTCGTCTGTACAGCTGGCTGTGTGGAAGTGCCCAGAGCAGGGCTGCCCAGGGTAGGGGGATGTCTGGAAGAGATGGCCGGCAAGCGGCACAGCTCAGGACTCCTACCTTCTATCCCTGGCCCCAGCAGCTCTACATTTATCTACTTTAAAAATTGAGATTTCTATGTGAAGAGGGAATTGCACCCTTATGATGCAAAGGGAACAAAGAAAGAGCAAAGGGACCGGCCAAATAGCCGTGCCACGGTTAATTTCCAGTTTCAATTCCAGTGATCCTAAGTATTCCTGGAAGGCTTATCAGGTGCTCCACCCTGAAGACCCGGTTTTACATGGAGCTACAGACGCTGTGGAGATTAAAGCACAGTTCCTACTCTTACAGAACTCAAAGTCCCATACAGAACAAGGGAATCTGGGTGGGGACTGGTGAAAAACTATGAAACCACACTGCACCTCGAGGGTGGGCACGGTGAGAGTGCTCAGCTGAGTGGCGAAAGGAAGGGACTGGGGTTCTAAGAAAAGAATGAGAAGGCCACGTGCAGTGCAGGAAACGGAATACACGAGATGCGAGCCGATGATGAGCAAGGGTGGGCGGGCGCCTCCAAGCCAGCTCTTCCTGGAGCAACGAGCGGAGATGTCTGCTGAGACCTGCAGTGGCCAACTCAGGCACTTTGTGTTTCAGCATGTGATAACTCAAGCCAGGGAGAACTGTTTTAACTAGGCCCTAATAAGAAGCTAAGCCTAATGACATTAGGAAAATTGAGTGGAAATACCAGGATTCTGCTCAAGTAATATGTCAGTAATTTTCATGTATCATTACAGTATGCGACAAAGCCAATCTCTTTCCTGATACGCCTTCATTAAGTGGATTTTGAGACACTAGGGTCTGGTTCTCCTCCCACCCCCTGAGCTGCCCTGGGAGGGCTGCTCCTCCCCCTCTCTCTGGAGTCTCTGTCTTAGGCTGCCTGGGGCTCCGCCACCACACCTCTTCCTTCTTCCATCTACATTCACGCTCTTGACTATCTCATCCAGTCCGAAAACTCCAGTATCATCAGTATGCTGAGGATTTCCAACATGAGATGCTGTGATCCAAGCCACCACCTTCCCTTCCTGGGTAGCTGAGTGGCCTCCTAACAATGGGTTCCTTATTTACTTGCTCTTTTAGAGTCCGACAGAAGGCAACCAGAATAATTCTGTTAAAATGCGCTGGGTTGTGTTTTTCCACCCCTCAGAATGCTCCAGTGACATTCATCTCATTTTAAATAGAAGCCAAAGTTGTCCCCTGCAGGCTCCCCCGTGCCTGGCCCTGCCCTGCATATCCCGGTTCCTACCTACCTTAATTCAATCTCACCTAAGACACGTTGCTATAAATCACTTACTCTGATACAGGAAGGTTCTTCTACCAGATGCCCATAACATGTTTCCTTATCTTCTCAAGTCTTTAAGCAAAGATTAGCTCCCTTTCTAATCCACCCAAAATGGCAGCTCTCACTGCTATGACGCCCTATCTACCTTCCCAGTCTTATACTTACCCATGGCTCTTCATTCACACAACATACTCCTTTTTCTCAGTTAGTTTATTTTCTGACTTAACACTGGAGAATTTCATGAGGGGAAGATTATATCGTGTTTTTCGTTTCATTTCATTTTATTTAGGTAGCTGCAATATTCTAGTGTCTATAGCAATGACTATACTCAGAACTCAATAAATATTTGTTGCGTGAATAAAACTAGTAAGTTGGTAAGGATTCTGATTGTGGAGAACAACAGTTTGAAGGGGAAGGGGAAAAAGTCAACGTGAAAGATAAACCAAAAGTCAGTTATTAAGTTGCCTGCTAGAAATGAGAATGAAAGAGGAGGATCAGGTCTGAGGCGGTCCCTCGACTACCTCTTGGTCACCACACTCCTCCCTCTGGGCGCGCACAGCTGCCGTGCAGTAGACGCCCCTTCATGAAAGAGAAGCGGCCTCAATGAAGAGCAGAGTGCTTCCACTCATGGAGAAAAGCTTGCTTCTCCTAAGGGTCATCCTCCCCACATGGTAAGGAAAACAAGGGTAACACCATGCTGCTCAATTTCAAAACCTTTCCGTCTTCCAAGACAGAATTATCAGTAAGGAAAGAGCTCTCAGAGTTAAATGACCTGCTCAAAGACAGACAACTGTTCCTTAGAAACACAGATCGATCCTGGTGAATTTCTGGTCTGTCTAGTACCTAGAACAGTGCCAGGCACTTTGTTTGGCACCTGTGAATACATAGAGAATATAGGTGGATAAAAACACCTTCAGAAAGTCAAGAATTCAATCTAAATCATGATGTTAGACCTTCATAGCCTATGTCTGTTCAAACAACTTAATTAGTTGCCTAAAAGGTTTTTAATAACACCTAAATTTTATGCTAAGTACAGTACAAAAAGAAAAATAAATGATGTGTTCCATAATCATTGCTAAATATGTGTGTGTTAGCTCCAGAGCATATTATCCCTTGCCCTCAAGAAACCTCCAATCTGGTAGCAAAAGCAGCACCCGAGAAAAACATCTACAGACAAATCTGACATACTACCCAATAGAATCACTCAAACCTAAGAAGCCAACTTGGACACACGTCCATGGAAGGAAAACGGGATATATGCAGAACAGTTTTATTTAGATAATGAAATACACCCCCCCCCGGGGGGGGGCGCGATGTGGAATGGGAAAAGTGGCAGATTGGAGAGAAGAAAGATCCGAACATTCCAGATAGATGCACCCTCAAGAAAGGGTTTCTACAGCATGTCACGCCCAATAGCATGAAAAAAAAAAGATTGGTCTCCAACTCCACAGGAAGACATACTTTCCCAGCAATCACAAAAGCCAAACCAACACTTACTTGAGAAACAGCCTCAGGATCCCCGAGTCGTGACGGTTCCCTAGGAGAGGACGTGCTACTCAACCCTTTGGGCTTCTCCGTGGTCCAGAAGAGAGCCAGAACCACAGAGGGACAGAGGGAGCAGCTCTCTGCAAACCCTCCTGCAGCTAAAGGAAATGGAAGGTCTGAGAAGGGAGAAGGAGGAAGCTGAATACTTCTGGATCTTGACTTTGCTCAGCAATGCACCTTGCTTTAATAAAAATGAAATCTTCACAGGTTATACATATTTAATTTACTGATTCAAAGATGAGTCAGAAGAGGAAAACAATAGTTGTGAACCTTTCAGTGGTAGAGAGAGATGTTTTCTAAAGTGTTCTCAAAGCCTCTCTGAGGTCAAGCTCATCTGAGGTCGCGGTAACGCATAGGATTTGTATTCAGAGATGTGGCTTGACGAGACCAGGGGAATCATAATTCTTAGGTAGTAGATGCTATTAATCAATAGAGGGGATATAAAAAGTCACACTCCTCCCTGTCTGTGCCAGGAGAGGACCGCAGCCCATTTCCGGATGTATGCCACAGCAAGCTGAGTGACTCATGCTATGCCCAAATACCACAGGGACGTGAGGGGAAAGGGAAGAAGTGAGCACTGTGACAGGCTGGGAAGGCAGTGGCCCTGGAGCCATCTGAAACAAGTATCTGCTGAATCAGAGGCCTCTGGCGCTGGGAGAGGCTGCGGAGAGCATCTGGTCCAAACCCCTCGCTTTGTAGCTGTAAATGAGTCCCAGAAGAGGTCAGAAATTCCTGGAGTGGGCAGAATCCACACAGCGCCGAACTCCCCAGAAAGTGTGTTCTCTGGTGCGTGGCTGTCCACGGCACTGAGGGCCACAGGAAGACATCCGGCCTGCGGCAGTCTGGAACCATCTCCAGGCCAGTTGTTGGAAATCCACCAGTGGCCTGTATGGAAATCATGGTGTGCATAGTGGGGGTTCGCAGAGCATGATGGGGGATGTAAGGAAGCTGGATTTGGGGGGCTGGTGATGGTAGTTTCCAGGTTAGCCCTTCAAAAGCTTATTTAATTCACAATGTGTTGGAATAACAGTTCCACAAATAAAGTCTCCTTATAGCCATGGCATTTCCGTGGAATAATGCAGTCGGAACACTGGTGCAGGAGACAGGTGTGTGCATGGCACCTTGCACATCAGGCCCACGGCGTTCCCAGAGCAGCCCGGTGGAGGGAGGGTAGAGGAGATAGACAGTCACGTCTCAGCAGAAAGTCAGCTCTCTGCACCAGCGGGACAGGCGGATCTCCCTTCGTCTCTCCCTGATCATCTTGATGAGCAGGTCAAAGGACACCAGCCTCCAAGGGTCGCCCTGTGCTCCTGCGTGTTACAGTAATGAGTCCGAGTCTCCAGCTCCAGGACTTCAGTGCACCTACTTCATGAGCTTTGCCCTGAGCCAGATTACTTTGTATCACCCGACTCATAACCGAAGGCTGGCAGTTGCTACAAGGCTGGGGAGGACCAGGTGTGACTACACTAGCACAAATACTAGAAGTAATTAACAGCTAACGATTATTGTTTGTATCTCGTCATGCACTAGGCTGGATGCTAATCATTTTATATCCATTATCAATAACCTTGTAACACTTTTTAGTTAAAGTTATTATCCTCACTTCACAGAAAATGGAACAGAAGCTCAAGGCAGTAAAACAACACAGCTAGTAAATAAGAAAGCTATAATTCTAAGTCAGAACGATTTGATTCAAAATTCTAGTCTCCTAAACATGCCAAAAAGTCAAGCCACCCAGCCTATATCTATGCCCGAATTTCACCTCCAGCATAATTGTCGATAGGATCAGTTCATGACAAGTCTCCAATTTTCCCTGTTATTAAGAGGATGGCAAGGCTAAGACGATGTGATGTATCTTCACTTATTACATGAGTATCAACAGGCTCACACACTGTGGAAAGTGCTAGAATAACAAGGTGAACAGTGTGCCCCCCCAACACTTTCAGAAGTCTTTCCTATGGCTTTTAAGAAGAACATAAAGACCATGTATTTTCTCACCAACGGAACCATTTCCCCTGGGTTTTTGAGGCCAGTTTCTATTTTAAAAATCTACCGCTTGGTCAGACCATTCCAGGAGTATCTTAGTTTAGATCTTTGTCACTTCTCTCCTACCTGGCTTCTCGGCTGTTCACTCAGTCAACACACTTTCTCTCTCTTCTCTGGACTATCACATTTACTTCTGCCAAATTCAGTCCCCTTTTTATCCTTCATTTACAGATGAAGAAATGAGGCTTAGAGAGGCTCAGAGCCCCGGAAAGAGTATCACAGCCAAGATACAGTGGCGCACAGTTCCCAGCCAGCTTCATCTGGACTCGAGTCCACGCTCTTACTGCGCCTCTTGTCCCAGTTCCGGAAGCTCCGAGGCTTGGCGAAGCCGTGTCCACAGGGAGTCTGTTTCAGCTGATTCGGGAGATGCACCCTCCCCTCTAAACAGGCCCACCGCTTACGGAGAAGGGACAGTGGCTCAAGCAGTCTGGGAGAAGAGGAAAAACAGCTGAAACCTGTCTGCGGAAAATAAAATCAATCTTTGACGCAGCAGCCCGCCCCGGAGATTCTTGACTGAAGAGAACATGGTAGCCTCAGAAATCAAAGTGTTAAATCTCTGGAGTAGGCACTAAAGACAAATGTGTATGATGTCTGTGTCATGTCTTCCTGAGATTCCATCAGTAGCTTGCTCGTAGTGAGGTGAAATTCTTTTTTTTACTTTTTTTTTAAATTCAATTTTATTTACCAAGAACATGTATTGGTACATTGTATACGTAGTGATCACATTCATCATAGCTAATTTGTACCTGTACATGATATATCTTGGTTCCCCCCCTTCTTCCCCATCCCTCTCTTCCACTCCCCCTCCCTTCCCTATTTACAGTAGCTTTATTTACATTTGTCCCCTTTTTCTCTTTCTTTTCTTTTTCCTTTCCTTCTTTGCCCCCTCCTCTCTTTCTAATTCTCCTCCCTATTGAATATTATTTCTTTTACATAGTATCTATTATACTTTTTTGTCCTTATTTACACTTATGGTTTCTTATATCAGAGAAACAATTGATATGTACTCATGTGTGTCTGATTTATTTCACTTAAGAGTATGCTCTCAAGGTGCATCCATTTACCTATAAATATCTCAAGTTTATCCTTTTTTGTGGCAGAATAATATTCCATTGTATAGAAAAACCACATCTTTAGCCATTCATTAGTTGTTGGGCATTTAGGTTGTTTCCAAGACTTAGTTATTACAAACTGTGTTGCTATAAACACGATGGTACATATATCACTATGGTATGATGTTTTTAATTCTTCTGGGAAGATGCCAAGCAGAGGAATAGCTGGCTTGAATGAAATCAAGTTGTAGTTTTTTGAGGAATCTCCACACTGATTTCCACAGTGGCTGAACCAATCTACATTCCCACCAACAGTAGAGGAGGGTTCATTTTTCCCCGCAGCCCCGCCAGCATTTGTTATTGGTTGATTTCTTGATAATAGCTGTTCTTTCTGGAGTGAGATGAAATCTTAGCGTTGTTTTAATTTGCATCTCTTGAATGATCATTGATGTTGAACACTTTTTCATGTATTTATTTGCCATTTGTATTTCTTCATCTGAGAGGTGTCTATCCATTTCCAATGCCCATTTTTGGATTGGGTCTCTAAATTTGGGGGGTCTGATTTTTTTTTATTTCTTTATATATTCTCAATGTTAGACTTTTGTGTAAGGAATGTTAGCAAAAATTTTTTCCCTCTCTGTGGATTTTCACCCCACTCTGTTGGTGATTTCCTTTGCTGTGCAAAAGCTTTGTAATAGGATGTGATCCCAAGCATTGATCCTTTGTGTTGTTTTCTGTGCAGTCTGAATTTTGTTCATAAATTTTTTTTCTACCCCTGTCTTCAAGAGTTCTTCATATTCTACCTTCCAGTAGATTTAGTGTTTCTTTTTTAATGTTTAGATCTCTGATCCACTTCAATTTTAATTTAGTACATGGTGAGAGATAAGTATCTAGTTTTAGTTTTCAGCATGTGGCAAGCCAATTTTTCCAGCACCATTTATTAAATAGGCTATCTTTCTTCCATTGAGGGGTTTGGCTTCTTTGTCGAAGATGAGGTATTTGAGTGTGTTTGGAGTTGTTTCTGCATCTTCTAGCCTATTCCATTGGTCCTCAGGTCTGTCTTTTTGCCAGTACCATGCTGTTTTTATCGCTGTAGCTTTATAGTATAATTTCAAGTCAGGGATTGTAATGCCCCCTGCCTTGGCTTTGTTGCCCAGAATTGTTTTTGCTATTCTTGGTCTCTTCTGGTTCCAGATGAATTTCATGATTGGTTTCTCTAACTCTGTGAGGTATGCTATTTTTATTGGAATTGCATTAAATCTGTATAATAGTTTAGGAAGTATGGCCATTTTCACTATGTTGGTTCTTCCTACCCAAGAACATGGGATGCGTTTCCATTTTCTGACATCTCTTTCAATTTCCTTTATTAGAGTACTAGTTTTCACTGTAAAGATCTTTTACTTGCTTTGTTAGACTGATTTCTAAGTATTTCTTTTTTTTTTTTTTT
>PVJO010010953.1:0-61934 GCA_004026905.1 Hystrix cristata | reverse complement strand
AAAAAGGTCCCCTCCCCCCGAATTTCTGGTTCAGTGGAAGGCATAAGAGACAGATGGAGAGCCAGGTGTCATCGTTAGATGTCCAGCCACTCGGGCCTGCCAACATTGCAGCCCCAAATTACACAAACAGACAGGCTAAGCCACCTGGTCACGGGTAACGCGGGTGACTGGTGGCTACAGTCATTGTGGGAAACTGGTTCCCAGGTGGTGGCGAGCAGAAGAGCAGAGCAGATCAGAAGCCCCGCTGAGCCTCTCCCCACTTCTGCCCCCAGAGGGGCCGCGCCTGCTCCCCAGGGAGGCAGACCTGCGGCAGGCACAGGAAATGCAGAGTCCCCCTGACCAAAGACACACTGGACGTCCACGACTTCTGGGCAGAGTGTTCACATGGGCTGCTTCGCCAGTCATCTCTGGTGGTAGTTCCTTTTTTAACAAATAAAATGACATGTGAGTAGAGCGGCGAATTCTTTCTCTCTGGAAGCATGTGGACAGATGTTCCTGCTTCTCTGGATTGTGCTAACGTGCAGTGTGGAACCTGATACAGAACAGTTAGCGTGGTCAGCCAAGCCCGTCGGGGTCATGCTAACCTGCAGCTGATCAAAGTGAAACTGCTTGCTTAAAACGGAAAGAGCTTTTAAAACTCAGATGCCCAATAAAAGAACTCAAATTTTGACTCAGTAGAAGCATTGGTTGTGGGTATTTTTAGGTGATTTTAATAGAAGTTTTCATTGAAGTGGGAATTAAAGGTCATTATTTCAGCCTACAATTTCATAAGATTAACAGAAAGAGAACTTAATCATTTTAAGACTATTGAACTATTACCTACACTTAGGTAGCTAAATACTTGCCATTGATAATTTCTCATGGTTATCACATTCAGTGGAAAAAATGAGAGTGTGACTACTTGCTAGACAGCACAGTTTAGGGAAGAAAGTGAGAAATCAAATGAGATCATCTGTGTGTGTGTGTGTGTGTGTGTGTGTGTGTGTGTGTGTGTAGTAAAACGGAAGGGGGTTGGCATTTCACGCCAAGGACTGTGTATTTAAAAATAAGGGGGAAGTCGGGTGGGGAGCAGGTCTCACTCAAACAGAAAGCCCCATTCTGTGATGCTGAGGTAAAAAGCTTCGCCTATTTATCTAAATTACCTGAAGAAACAGACTTTAGGAGCAAATTTCTCACTAAAATGTGTTACTATTTTAATAGCTCTTTCCAGCGTTTTTGTTTTTGTTTTTGTTTGCTTTTAGTTGGCAAATGTGGGGCTGTGGGAATTGAGAGAAAATCGAGTCCGAAGGTAATTGCTGGATGGGGCCAGTAGCCCCATTCAGAGTTCCATGGGATCACCTGCCCCCTGGTGGATACAATGTATTTTACTATTTTCAAAACATTTTTTCTTGCTAGTGTTTTTAAAATCAGAAAATACCCAACCCCCCATCCCCAACATGAATAAGTAAATAAATCAGAAAATAAGCCTATTTGGAACTAGACAGGACTTTATGGTTCCATTTTCTCTCACTTTCTGATTGTACTCTGCTTGGATATGAAAGTCCCCGGCCGTGGTGACAGTGTCCGGCCTCTATCTCATCTCAAGGTTGTCATCTGTCGTAAACTCTAGCTTTATTTGAACTTTTGGTGCATATTTAAATGGAAGTTTACGCTATTCTCACTTTAAATATAAGTATGTAAAAATATGCATATATGAATTTAAAACTCACTTGAGAATTTTTTCATCTGATAAACAGCATTTGACCTTGGTCAATCTAATACATTTGAACTTGACTTTAGTTTTTCCTACGTTGTTTAGTGCAGGTGACATGTAGTTTATTTTGGTCTTTTCCTGTGTATGACCATTTAAGATAGAGTAGTGTCAGGAGACAAAATTGCGGCAAATTCACGTATAAATCTAATTGGCTTTTATTCACAATTTAGGAATCAAAGCAGCCTCTGTTCTACAAAATGGAATGAGAGTTCCCACTGGAAAATAGCAAGGCAGAGGATTTTGTAAGGTGGAAAAAGGGAACCTTTAGAAAAGTTAACTCATGGTGGCTTTTTTGTAAGGGTTAAAGCAGAGGAGACTTGTGTATTACACTGACTAGGGCAGTTTGCAGTCTCCTGTTTTAAGGGAAAACTTGTCTGTTTTGAGATTGATCTCCCATACATCTCTGTTTAATTATGTGGCGTTTAGCATGAGTGACTCAGTCTTGCTTCGGCCCAGTCTTCAGGGCCCTGGTGCGGGAGCCTTATTTCTGTGTCACAGTGGGGCAAGGCCTGAGGCTCATTTTCCTTTGAGGCTGGCCCCCAGGACAGAGTCTGCTATGAGGCCCACATGCTGCAGCTGTCAGTCAGAGGATGAATAATTTGAATAATTCAGAGAGACTTCTGGCTCAGGATCTTTGCTAGCTTTGTACGTTTTGGGTTTTCAAAAAGAAGCAATTTTGTTTTAAATGTGTCTTTTTATCTCCTGGAATGATAATTGGGTGTTTGGTCTTGTTCTGTTTTTAGAAAGAGATCTAGAAATGATGGCTTTGGAATGCTGCAGGAATCTTGTGTCCTGGATGAGAAAGACGCCATGCAAAACAGCACTGGGGGAGACGGGGTGGGAGGGCGGAGCAGGGGAGCCGCCACTCTGAGAGGTGCTCCAGGGGCATCGTCTGTGGGGAAACTGAAGCTTGGGAATATTGAGTGACTTGCTGAAGAGACTTTAGCTTTTAGCAGCAAACACAAGGTTCGAACTTGAGCCTCTTACCTAACGGAATCAGACTTCCTGGTACAGTGTCGGACCTCAAGGGCTTTGTTCAGCTTGCCGAGACCTTTGGACTTAATCCTTGAGGCGGGAGAGAAGCTTCCAGTCTTCTCACAAGCCAGGAAGCGGCCTGGTTTATGTTTTGTGAAAATCATGTGACTCAAGGGTACTGAATTCACAGGAAAGGAAATGCTTGAATGTCAGATGCCGATGAAGGATGAGTAAGGGGCCAGAGAAAGTGTGTTTCAGGTGCGCGGGTGA
Source organism: Hystrix cristata (assembly GCA_004026905.1). Taxonomy (NCBI): domain Eukaryota; kingdom Metazoa; phylum Chordata; class Mammalia; order Rodentia; family Hystricidae; genus Hystrix; species Hystrix cristata. The sequence goes on along the minus strand of PVJO010010953.1, from coordinate 58,936 downwards.
GGCGGCCTCTGCTGAGCCGCTCAGCTCGGCCCTGGCGTGGCCACTCGCAGTTTGTGCAGGGTGGCGGGGTTCTGTCCGCAGGCAGCGGTGAGGGTGCGAGGGCCGCAAGTTGCTGGCGCCTGCACTGGGTGCAGCCAGCCTGTGTGCCAGGGACACCGCGGCAGGTGCCCTCCCTGCCTTCTGAGGACGCTGCTCCATGCGAGCCTGGCCGCCTGCTTCCTCTTCCTCTCCTCTTCTACTGGCTCATTGGCCTGGTCATTCAAAGTGTCCAGCGTGGTCAGTTCTGAGGACAGCAGGTGTGCCCTGCAGACCCCTTTCCACTCTCCTTCACCCCACTGGGCTTCCTCCTCAGCCTCTGCCGGCTGCTCCGCTCCATGCTCCGTTTTTACCTTCTCTCTCAACCTCTCATTCTCACTTTTCTTCTGTTGAGTCTGCATGAGCACCCAGACGCCCGCGGCTGCCTCAGGGTCCTGAACTGATTCTAAATGTTTAACTTGCATGGTCATTTTGGCTTTGGGGATGAGCCAGAAGTCACATGGTGCCAGATCTGGTGAACAAGGTGGGTGAGGACACACTGTCATGTGTTTACGAGCTGCCTTTCCGCTGGACGGCACTTGACAGCAGCTTTCACCGGTTTCTGATCGCACCTCATAAAAGATGTGCAATGTGACCATTCCCCGAGTACTCGGGGCGCACTGCGCAGGCGGCCTGCTCAGCGGCTGAGGCTCCTGCTCCCGCTCCGTGCTCCAGCCCCTCGAGCCTCACTGGCTACTCTTACTATGGGGAAGGCCGAAACACTTACTTCTGTGCCTAAGAGGGTAAGGAGGCGGGTTTGGCAAACACTTAATGTTCGAATCCCCAGCCGGGTGTGGAATTTTGATGTCGAGCTGAGACCTCACAGTGCACACAGACCTTGCTGGGACCCCACAGCACCTGGCAGGAGGTCACTGTGGCCAGACTCTCTTCACCTCCCCAAGCCAACCCTGATGCCCACAGGGCGGCAGGATCCTGGGTTGGCCTGGACCACCAGGGCTTCCCTGGGGCCACAGGCCCTGGCCTGGCTCATGTGGTCTCCTTTCTTTGCATGTGCTTAACGGCCCCGCGTGTTTGCAGCACCTTCCTGTGTCCTGATAACGCCCAATTTTAGTGGTCTATCTGAATTCTCCAAGAGTTCAGAGGCCTCTTTGGAGATTCCCACCCCGAGCAGTTAGTGACTTGCTGCCCTGTGTGGGTGTTTGGCCTCCGTGCTGCTACTTGGCGTTTGGTTTACTTCCCCTGCAAGCGCTGGCTGGCTCACGCGCCTGCTCCCCCACAGTCCCGAGCCTGGAGCCTCACGTGGGATGGCGTGCACCTCTCCTTCCACGTCTCTCACGCCCATCCTTTATTCTTCATCCGGCCCCTTCATCTGCGTCCAGGGCTTGATCACCTCCCGCCTGAGGATGGCACCAGCGCGCCTCCCGGGCCCGGTCCTTAGAGGATTCCTCTGGGGCGCTGCTCTTCACAGTGACCTGGATGGCTCAGTCTTCGCCTGTTCTCTGCTGCCGTGGTGCGGTCCAGCCGGCCGACCTGTCACCTGTCTGTCACAGCTCTGGCTCTCCAGTGAAGACCTGTCTGGCTGACCTGGCTCCTGAGCGCTCTCTCGCACAGCTGTCTTACCCTGATCCTCCCCCTGGACGTCTCTCCTTCTGGCTCTGGCCCTGCTTGGTCTGGATCGCTTTGTTCACTTCTCAGCAATCACTGTTGAGCGAGCTCCGCCAGACTTGAGCCGGACTGACCTGGTGTGCAGTCCTGTGGGGACAGGGTGGCTAGTGGGAGTCACTCGGGCAGCTGCAGGGTCACTCCCTCGTCTCCTCAACTGATGAATGGTTTCGTTTTAATGCACATTTATCTGCTTTAAGTTCTCCAGAAAGATGCAATTAATGTGCTCATTCTTTTAGCCAGTATTCAGCAAGCACCTGCCTCCGGCCTGTTGCCGTTGGGACACTGGGAGTGCGCTAGTGAACCGAACGAAGGTCCCCACGCTCGCCTCTGCTCTTCTGACCTCCACTGAGGAAAAGGCGGGGCTGGAGCAGAGCGGAAGTGGGGTGTCCTGCCGGGAAGGGGTGCTTGCTGCCCTTTTGCTCAGCTCTTCCACAGTGTGCATTTTGATCTCGCTTTGCCCGCCTTTCCACGCGCGTTCTGTGAAGGAGTCGTATGTTTTAAACAACAGCTAGACTTAGAAGCACGCACCTCTCTGCTTTTTGTCTTTCAGCGGTGAGAGTGGGGCGGGTAAAACCGAAAGCACTAAACTGATCCTCAAGTTCCTCTCCGCCATCAGCCAGCAGTCTCTGGAACTGTCCCTAAAGGAGAAGGCTTCCAGCGTCGAGCAGGCTATTCTCCAAAGCAGGTATTCCTTGTGTTCACTGTCTTGCTCCGATAGTCCAGTAGGACTCACTTGCCCCACGCTGCGCTGTAGTTAAAGGTGGTTCATCTAGTTTCTCTTTTTCTTGGCATCTCTTTTTCAATTCCTTAATAAACGGTGCTGACGCGTGCACCCCTCTCCCCCTGAGGACGTCCCACCCTCCGTCCGGAGCCAGTTTGAGATGGTGCCGCATGGCAGGAGGAACAGTCGCAGCCTCCTTCCTCCCCGGGTTCAACTCCAGCTTCTTGCCTTGTTAGCAGCTGAAATGCTGGCCTGCAAGCACCGAGTGACGGCGGGCTTCGTCCGTCTGGCACTCAGCGGCGTTTCCGCAGCCTCCCTTGCGACAGCAGTGAGGTTTACCTAGGGAGTGGCCCCATGTCCGATTGGTGCCTTGTAGGAGCTTAGAACCAAAGAGGCAGAGGGAGGGGAGGAAAGGGGAAGGGAACAAAAAAGAATCAAGATGTGTTGTGGCCTTGTACTCACTCCCCAGGAGGGGTGCAATCCTGATGCACTGCGAACATGCCCTAATAAAAGTAACAGGTAAAGCCCTGAAGAGATGTTACATGTCCTGTTCATTTAGAGCTGTCCAGGATTCGGTAAGCTGCAGCCAGATGACCATAGCCTGCGGCCTGTTTTTGGTTTTGATTTTTTTAGGCACTTACTTTTTATTGTAGTAAATGTAGATAGCATTTTAAGTTTTTGCCGTTTTCAGTGTATAGCTCTATAGCATTAAGTTCGCTCATGCGACCACCAGCCAATGCATTTCTTTATGTCCCTCCTCAGCCTTCTGGATAGTTTTCTCGGGACCCAGCCCTGCTCATTTGTGTTGTTTCTGGCTGCTTCCAAGCTCCCATGGCCGAGTTGGGAGGTTATGACAGGGACCACAGAGTCCCGCAAAGTCCCTGCGGTCTGCACAGCCTGACGCCCCTCTGCCCGCTCCCTTACGGAAGAGGTGTGCGGAGCTCTGGCCCTGCCTGACCCCGTTTTACACTGGGGCAAACCCCTGGAGGGTTAAATGAGCCATCTCAACACATGCAGGACATTCCCAGGACAGAACCGTTTCCGCTCTGCGCTGTCCTGGGTCGTGCGTGTGGGCTGCAGCTCACTGGGGCAGAGAGGCGCGGAGAGCAGGAGGAAGCCCCTGCAGCGTGTTCGGGAGCTTGGGCCGCAGGGACGTGACACAACCGCCCGGCCTGGGTGTGCAGACCTCTCTTACCTGTCTGTTCTGCCGTTTGTGAGAAACGCTTTTGTTCGAGGTCTGCCCTGACGGATCCTCTCTGCTGCTCTTGCCCCTTCCACAGCCCCATCATGGAAGCCTTCGGCAACGCGAAGACGGTGTACAACAGCAACTCTAGCCGCTTCGGCAAGTTTGTTCAGCTGCACATCTGTCAGAAGGGAAATATCCAGGGCGGGAGAATTGTAGATTGTATCCTGCTTCATCGAGTTTCCATCCATAGCCTCTGCTTCTGTGATGTCCCGGGAGACTGCTCACTTCTCTCTCAAGCACCCAGAAACTGCACAAAACATTTCTTACTCTGGTTCTACCTTGGTATTGCTTTCATATTATTCTATGAGATAAAGAACCATTTTGAAATGCTCTCCAATCGGAAAAAAAAAATTGTGTTCATCATTTTATTAGTCCATTTTCTGTTGCTATCATAGAATACCTAACTCTGGGTACTTTATTAAGGAAAGAGGTTTTTTTACAAAAAGAAAAAGGTATCTGAGCATGGTGGCACACACCTGTCATCCCAGTAATCCAGAGGCTGAGGCAGGAGGATCGCTGTGAGTTTGAGGATGGCCTGAACTACATAGCAAGATCCCGTCTCAAAGAAACAAAACTAATAATAATAATAATAATAATAATAATAATAGAGAGATTTATTTTAGCTCACAATTTTGGAAGCTGAAGGTCCAGACATAAGTGGTGTCATTTGCTCAGTTGTGCAGTACGGGTCTTCTGGCTGCACAATGCCACGGGAGAGTCGTGTTGGGACAGCAGGGGGGAGAGAGAGAGCACCCAGACAGCTGACCTCCATGTATAGCAACTCGTGCTGGAGGGAACTACCGCGCCCACAAGATCAGCACGGGCGGCTCGTGAAGGAGCCCCGGACCTCTGGGGACACCCAGACCATGCCCAGCCACAGCAGCCAGACAGACAGTCTGGTAGCCGACAGGGCGCAGGGTCGCATTTGGAGTCCGATTTTGGTGAGGTACTCTGTGCGTCCTGGGCTGGTCTTTGGGGGCTGGAAATTTCAGTATCGGCGGAACAGAGAGCCCTAATTATTTGGGTAACAGAGAACAGGAAACGAAAGGCTGTTTCTGCTCATCCTACCTTTGTTTTGTTCCTTGACTTGCCGTTGCTTTTCACATGAAGATTTATTAGAAAAAGTGAGTAAGCATGATTTCATTCACATTATTCCACAGTAACAGTTTCCGGAAATTATTGCTTTGTAGGAATTAAAGCAGAGGGAACAGCTCTCAATGAGACTTTGGTTTCTCTCCACAGAACCGAGTAGTAAGGCAAAATCCAGGGGAAAGGAATTACCACATATTCTATGCACTGCTGGCAGGGCTGGGTCCTGGAGAGAGAGGTGAGTGAGCGGATGAGGCCGGGAGACGTGCGGACTAGCAGCTCACTCTGCATTTAAAACACGGCAGGAATTGAGCAGGCTTGTCTCTCAGTGCTGCTCACATCCCACCAATCGCGATGAAATGTATGTTTTGAAAGTAGCAGCGAGATGTAGTGGCACATACCTGTAATCTCAGCCCTTGGAGGGCTGAGGCATGAGGATCACTGTGAATTTGAGGCCCGCCTGGGCTTCCTAGTGAGACCGTCTTAAAAAAAAAAAAAGTAAATAAAATCACAGACTGAGGGGCTGGGGATTTAGCTCAGTGGTTAGAGTGCTTGCCTTGCAAGCACAAGGCCCCAAGTTCGATCCCTGACACCAACAAAAAATATCCCAAATGAACTCTTTTGAATTCCATCTTATCCTGGCAAGCTGAGTATTGACGTTATGTTCTTTTCTTTCTCTGTAGAAGAATTTTATTTATCTGTGCCAGAAAACTACCATTACTTGAATCAATCTGGATGTATAGAAGACAAGACAATCAACGACCAGGAATCCTTTAGAGAAGTTATTGTAAGTTGCTTTTTTGTTTTCTTCTATTAGGAATGACAAATTACATTTTGTTTCAAAAACATATTTTTAAATAAAAACAGAAATGATTACATTGGGATGAAGGTGGGGGAATGGGTTTCCCTTCTTGTTCTGGGGTGTTCCAGGAGGAATCAAGGACCCCACTGTCTGGGTGACCGAGTGTCAGCGTCAGTCAGGACAAGGGCGGCTTACTTGGAGCCGCCTATCTGGCCTCTCTGACCGCGTGCCCCCTTTTCAGAACAAAACCAGAAAAATCGCTAGTCTGGGGCAGACGGGAGTCCCCTAGTGACCCCAGGAGCTGGTCCCACGTGGGTCCCTGACCAGGAGAGCTGTCTACCACTAGAGGGCGCTCGCAGCCGGGACTTGCTCACCTGGAGGACCAGAAACTCCGGAAGGTCCTTCTGTCTTTTCTTCCCGCTTCCTGCCCCCATTCACAGCTGTTGCCGCTTCCTGTCAGCGTCAAGTCACTCCTGGGGTTTGCCTTGCCTGAGGGACCACTAGCTCTTATTGCTAAATTGAGATAATAGGTTTTGGTATTTGAAATTTGGTCTCACGACAAAAAGATCTGTCATCTAGAAATTCATACATAAAGCTGACATAATCCATGTACCGCACAGATTTATTCTGATTATATATTCTGTTTATAGGACAGATTTATAGGTCCTTAAATATTTCGTTTACAATTACTTTTTTTAAGTGTTGGTCCACCAGAAATATCATTGAAAACTCAGCTGATTTTTATTAAGATCAGGAATGTGACATTTTTACTGTTATTATTTAACCTTGTTCTGGAAGTTCTAAGCAAAGAAACAAAAACAGACTTTGGGGAAAAAGGAGGAAAAACCATTCCTTTCTATAAATAATAAATAATATCCTTTTCTCCTAAACCTATGTAAAGCAAGAATTGGGAAGAGTTTAAAAAATGTGTTATGCTCATAAAATGATGTCCCTTGTAGGAAGTAAAACACACATCCAAGTGTATTTAATAATATGGAAAACCTTGCCTACTATATAAGAATTGGGAAGGGATAAGCATTTTGTAGGTCATCTCTATATAGAAATTATATGTGCAGAAAAAAATTGGAGCAGAAACATGTACCAAAGATATCTCTTGCGGCAGAATTCTAGGATTTTATTTTATTCTGTATTGTTCTCTGTACATTGTTTTTACGGTGATCGCAGGAACTGTTTAATAATGACCATATTCCTCATACCATAATTTCTTTAATCCAGTTAGTGTCTCTGTATCTGTGTGTTTTGTATCCGTGGATTTGACCAGCCAGGAGCAGAAACGTAGTTAGTCCCGTGAGGGTCACGTCTGTACCAAGACACACGCAGGCATTTTGGCGGCACCGTGGCCTGGGCAGCACGGTGCGGCAGGGCCGATTGATTCTGCAGTGTGTCTGTGGTGCTAGGTAGTGTAAATGAATTATGTGGTATTCGATATTATACATGGTATTAGATAGTACAGTTTCAAGATGGTTTAGTATATGGAGGGAAATGCATAGATTATACGCAAATACTGCTCGACTTTTTTTTTTTTAAGACAGAGTCTCACTGTGTAGTTCAGGCTGGCCTTGAACTCATGGTGATCCTCCTGCCTCTCTGCCTCTTGAGTCCTGGGACCACAGGCGTGCACCACCACGCCCACCTTGCACCACTTTATTTAGGGGTCTCGAGCATCTCCGTGGACTTGGTGTCCCTCAGGGGTCCCGGAGTGAACATCCAGGGATACCAAGGGACAGCTTTCCAGTAGTACAGTCAGCCTCCGAGAGCACAGTGTGGCTCCCAAGTGGCATTAACGTCTTGGGCTGAAGTTGGTGTCACACACCCACGTGTGTGGGCCCCTGCCAGAGAGAGTACAGTGAACAAACCGGATATCACCCTGCACTGTGCTGGAGAAATGAAAAGATTCGGAAGAGATCACACTGTTGTGTTTTGTGTAACTGATCTCAGTTTTCTTCCCAGTATCAAGGACCATTTAAATTTATATCTGTAGTCTAGTTGCAGGAAGCGCCTTTTCTCAGGGGAGGTGGGATGGAAGAGAAGGGACCACACTCTGTTGGGCTTGAGGATAAGGTGAAGGGAGAGAAATTATCTCTATGAATTATGTATGAAAATGTCACTTTTGATGATCAATTTTTAACTATTATAAATTATTCTTTTTATGACATTTAATGGCAGTATGCTCTGGCAGTAGGGCCTTGTAAGAATTTTGTTTATTTCCCTGAGAATTTTGTCTTTTGTATTTTTAAAATTCATCATTGGATTCCAGCACGATGGCACACAGTAGTCTGAGGAAGGAGGATCTTTGGCAGAGCAAAGCCAGCCTGGGCTATATCGTGAGTTCAAGGCTGGCCTGGACTACATAGTGGGACTCTGTCTCAGAAAACCCCAAAATGTCATCACTGACAACAGCTAACATTAATAGAAGGAAGTACCTGTGAGGTGCCTGCACGGTTTTAGGGGAAACCTGCTTTTTCCTGGGGCAGAGGCAGTGAACCCATGCTCAATTTCATTGCCATTTTTAATGCAGCCTTCTAAATTACACTATAAATATTTTGGTCCAGATGAAAAATGATTTGGAGTCAAAAGTAACAAGAGATTTATCTTCCACTTGCATTTCACCCAGCAGGTGGTAGCTGACGAAAAGTGAGGTACCAAGAATCTTTGGCAAGTGGTCAGCTTTTCATGCTCTTACCCACACAGATTGAATATTTGCACCGTTCTTGACCTTGGACCACAGTTTGGGTCTCCTGACTTTAGACCTGACTTCATGTGGCCGTTAGTTTTGAATAGAGTGTGACCACGATGATGTGTGTGTAAATTCCTTCAGCATGAGTCAGATTTAATTAACATTTAAAGGTTTTTGTGCTTGGGGGCTGCCCATTGTGGAAGCATCAATCTCTTTCAGTCTTAGAAAACTTGGGAGTTGTCAGTATAGAACACAGAGAGAAGCTGGGCATGGTGGCACACACCTGTAATCATAGCGCCAGGAGGCTTAAAGAGGAGAGTCGAGAATTCAAACCCAGCTTTAGCAATTTAAGAACTCTGGGAGACCTGTCTCAAAATAAAAAAGAAGGCTGGAGAGATAGTTCAGTATGAAGACCCTGGGTTCAGTCCCCAGTACACGGTGGAGGAGGTGTGATTTTTTTTTGAATGATGTAATATTACATCATAAAATATAGCATTATGTAATACATTATTATGACAGTACTTACTCGCCATTGGCCACGTCCCAGACAGCCTCGTTCCTCGCATTTCCGTCACATTCCTGTCCAGGGTTTACCTGAGGTCCCTGCACCCTTGGAGAAGGTGACACGTCCTTCGCCTTCCGTTTCTAGGGTGACAACCTTAGGCTCTTGGACATCGAAAGCCCCGCTATTTGTCACCTCCCTCACACACAGTCACAAACATCCATTTTTATGTGCTTAATAAAGGCTTTTATGGACGGTGCTTTCCGTAATTCTGCACCGGTTTTCTCACTAAGTTGCTGCTTAGCTGTTCTGAGCCAGGCTGAGAATTTCCCAAGGAGTTTTCAGTCTTGAGCCATGTTATTGAGACAATAAACTAATTATAATGAGCCAGAAAGTGGCTACTTTTCCAAGGGGGGGGGGTTGCTTCCTAAAACGAGGGGGAAGAGGGCGGCAGGAGACAGTGCGGGGAGCCCCTCCAGCGGCTGGGGCGCCGCCCACTCGGGGAGTCATTGTCCCTGGTCGCAGCCAGTAACTTCCCACATCATCTGACTAGTGCAACTACCACCATCACCATCCTTCAGCTAATTAACTCATCTCAGACCATCTCAGACCGAGAGGGCACCGATTTGTTAACAGGGGCGTCGACTTTGGCTTCCATTTCATCTCATATCCTCATATACCATCTTGGTATGGATTTTAAGAACTTGCCCGAGAATTCTTTATGTGTATGTGTGGACATTTTTCATTTGGTAGTAAGGAATTCTCCAAGAATTTTGTTTCTTAGTAATACTATATAAATTCCAAGTAACTTAGTGAAGATTTTATTTCTCTGGTCATTGTAAGATGAGTAAGAATTCTTCCCTCCCTCCCCCCCTTCTCTCTACTTAGTACTGGAGATGGAACCCAGCATTGCTCTATACACTGGCCAGCCCTTTTTATTTTTATTTATTTATTTATTTATTTTTTGTGGTGCCGGGGATCAAACTCAGGCCGTTGTGCTTGCAAGGCAAGCACTCTAATCACTGAGCTAAATCCCCAGCCCCCCTTTTTATTTTTTATTTGGAGACAGGGTCTCACTGAGTTGCCCAGAGTGGGCTCAAACTCGTGATCCTGCTGCCTCAACCTGCCGTATAGCTGGGATTACAAGTGCGCACCACTATGCCTGTCTGGCTTGGGAAAGTTTTCCCAAGACTACTTTCCCAAGACTACTTGGGAAAGTAGTCTTGAGTACGTTATTTTAGATGTGAGGAAATCTTTAATCTTATAAAGAAATGAAAAATTAACTTTGGCACAGCATACTTTATTTTAAAAGTTTTGAAAATAGAAGATTATTCTGTATTTCTTAACCATCTTTTTTTTGCTTTTAGCTTTTAGAGTAAGTCTTTAAATTTGAATAATAATTTTCCTAATTATTTAGACTTTTAAAAATGATAAACAGATAGTTGACAGATAGTTCTTATTCTTTATATCACTTTCTGTTTGCACCAATGAAATGACGGTCTTCCCACTTCTGATTAAGTAATTTGTGGTCTCTCAATTTTTACAGTTAACTTTATTGAGGCATAATGTGCATGTAATAAAATGCTTCTGTCTGAAGCTTAGATTTTGATGAATGTTGAATTTACACAGCCATATACCCTCAACCACACTCAAGATAAGCACAGTCCCGTACCCCACAAGCTCTTCTGTGTCCCTACACCTGACCCTAGCACTGTTTCAGTCACCCCAGTATATTTTAGCCTTTCATGGAAGAGAAATGGTAGAGTATGTATCCTCCTGTGTCTGGCTTTCTCCAGTTCCACACACTGAATGTATCACTAGTCATTCCTTTTTTGGTATGGGTATTCCGTTGAATAGACAGTGACTTTTTTGTCCATTTGCCCATTAAGAGTCTCAAATTTAGAAGCTGAGTGTGGTGGTACATGTCTGTAATTCCAGTACTCAGGAGGCTGAGGCAGGAGGGTTGCTTCGAGTTCAAGGCCAGCCTGAATTACGAAGTAAGACTCTGCCTCAGACAAACAAACAAACCAACAAACGAGTCTCAATTTTGGTTATAAAATAATACCTAGTAACAAACAGCCCTATTTTCAATTTTGTAAATTTTCTACCCAGCAGAATTTTTAAAAATAGTTGTAGGTACAAAAAATAGCCCTTTGGGGGCTGGTGGTCTCGCTCAGGGATAGAGCTCTCACCTGGCCTTTGCCGAGCCAGGCATAACGTTCATCACCGCTGAAAGAAGTGTGTTGTTGCGGTTTGGTTTCTTACTTTTTATATTCAGCAGTAATAAACATAAATGTTTCTGTGTAATGTTTATAATTTCCTTTAAGTGTTATAGAATATTATTATGAGTTTGTTTACTGCACTTACTTGTCCAATTGTAGGATAGTTCGAATTTTGTTTTCCTCTGCAAGTGTTAAAGTCTTTGCATTATGCCTCGCAGTGAAGGTTTTATAATGCTTTGCTTTTCTGCTGAGATTTTCCTTGGAACTAATTTCCCCCATGGAAATTATCAGAGATTGTGCAGGAAGTTTCTTTTTATGTCCTTAGAAAGTCATAGAATCAGGTGGCTAAAAAGCTCCACTGTGGACTCTGACTTAGCCAAGCCTGACCTGGAATCTTGGTTGTGCCACCCAGAGAAAGGTTTTTAACCTCTCTGAACTGCCGGTTGTCTCCCTAGACATGACAACTATATTATGTGCAAATGTTGCCCTGCACAACATGCCCCATAATCATGCTGTTTTCCAAGACGGCCATACTAATCTGCGGTAGCAGCACACAGCGTGCGTTTGTCCTGTCTCGTCTATCTTTAGCGTTTCACAGAAGGGACCTCAGGTTTGCTGACTGACGCAGCTTTGAATTCCAGGCAGGTAAACGCTGCTCTGTGGAGCTGCATTTCCTCCGTGCGAAGTGCCTGTTTGGTTTTCATTGCTCAAGCATCTTTCAGGAAGACTTTTAATTATGTTCCCCTCTCCATTGTTCGCCCTTTATTCCAGCATTATTGCTTTTTCCCTGTAAATAAATGAAACCTTTCACATTTTAAAAGCTCCAGGTGCTTTCTTTTCCCTTTTCTGTTGCTTCAGAGTGGTGCGCGGTTTTCTCCTTCTTGGTCCGGGTCGTCGCTTGGGCGGGTTCTCCTCATAGGTCTTTTTTGTCAGGAAGGCCCAACAGTTCTGTCCTCGGTTTTCTGTGTTCTTTTTCATAGCACTTTTTCCTCACAAAAATTTGGCTCCTTGCTCATAATAGAAAAAGAGCCAATCTTAGATATGATCCCAAAAACAGCTGGCATTAGTTGTTTAGGTACTTATTAGTGGTCACGAAGGTCTTGAAGTACTTACTCCTCCAAAATGGCGTCGTGTTAACTTCTGTATCCTGAGGCTGAGACATCTTAAAAATCCTTCGGAGAAATTAAAGACGGGGATGTACTGAATGTCTAGGGAAGATGGTTGACCTCTTCTGATTGCTCACCAGTATCTTACAAAAGGAACAAAAGGCTTACTGAGTGGTACTGTTTTATCTCACACATTTGACTTACTGTTGCCTTTAACCAGAAAGAGAAGGCGTCCAAGTTTATCTTGGAGGAATCTTGAGCGTACTCCTGAAGTATTATGCTCCTCTCACCCCAAATATTACCCCCAGTTTTCATATAAGGAAGACAGTGTTCATTATGCTCTCATAGCTGTGGAAAAGAAGCATTTTGTTCCCCAACAAGATACTGGCGACAGAGTGCACCGAATCGTGAAAGATCGTCCACCAGGACCAGGCAGGCCTCCGCCCGGGGCCTGCGGGCCTTCCGCTGCGGCAGAAGGAGAAGCCCCGTGTGCCGCCCAGAGGACCTCGCGGGGCACGCTGTCCCTGGTCCTTCCAGCACTGTCGGGTGCAGCATCGTCTGGCGAGTGGTTATGCGCCTGCTACGTGTTTTCTTGCCTTCAGAAAGTCCTCATAGTGTGATTGAGTCATGAACTTTCCCCCCGTTTTCTTCAGTGTTGAAAGACAACTTAGCATTAAATGCCTCGATTTCCTTTCAGACGGCCATGGAGGTCATGCAGTTCAGCAGGGAGGAGGTCCGCGAGGTGCTGCGCCTGCTGGCCGGCATCCTGCACCTCGGCAACGTGGAGTTCATCACGGCGGGGGGCGCGCAGGTCTCCTTCAAGACAGGTGAGGGGCGCCGCCTGCCCACCCTCCTCCGTGTGTCCCGCCAAGGTTAAAGCCAGAACCTCCACTCTCTGCTTTTCTACAGAGCTGGAATAGTGAGCTGTAGAAGGTTTCTTTCCTTCCCTTTCTTTCTTCCCTCCCTCCCTCCCTCTCTCCCTTCCTTCCTTCTCTCTCTCCCTCCCTCCACACCCCCGGGGCCTCCCACATACCCCCCCACTGAGCTCCACCCCCCAGCTCGGGACCTACAGGGTCACCTGTGTCTCACGGGAAATGTCAGTCAAGGACCACAGCATATGCAAAGTCATTACTGAATTGGGTGGCTCTGTGTCTTCATTCTTCCTAAGAAGGAAAGAGAGTGGCTGAAGTCAGTGGAAATATGAGCCACAAGGACTCGCTGTAGGAAGCCTGTTGAGTCCAGCTGTCCTGCTTTGCGGTGGTCTAATGACCAGTTGTGGTGCTGGGCGACGGTTAAGATGATCAGTTTTACAGGCTGGAATGCCAGGTCCCTCACCGCCTCACCTCAGCTGCCGCCCGTGTTTTTAGCCCTGTGCCATTCGTGGCTTCTCTAGATGGAGCCTGCAGGCTGGTTGTGGAGATAAAATGAGCGAATACACTTACAGCTGGGTCCATCGTCATTTCCTGCATTGAATTATTTCATACATGGATTTTGAAAGCTTCCGGATAGAAGCAATAGGTGCAGTCACGGAAGCTGGGCGCCCAAGTGCAGGGTCAGCCTGGAGGGAGACGGGCCGGTAGCTCGATGGCTCTCAAATGACTGATCCACCCAGCATCTCTCCATGCCGTGTTCTCAAAAATCTTAGCACCTCAAAGAGCGTTTGTTTATCTGGGTATGTCTATTTATATTTGCTGCATTGGAATTTAAAACTGAAGCATTAAGAAATACTTATTCATTCTTTTAAAAATAACCTTAAGTCGGGCACGGTTGCATGGCATGTAATTCTGGCGCTCAGGAGGCTGAGGCAGGAAGATTTAGACTTTTCCCAAACAAAAAAGTCAGTAAGAACAAAGATATTGTCTTACCTTTTTGCAGATTTCTTTAGTGCTATCTGTGAAAATAGTCTCCCATCTCTGGTGGCATCTTGGGGACCCCTCGGGGTGCCCACCCCATACTGCCAAGCGTGGGGGTTTTTTATGCTGCTGATCAAGGACCCCCTGAGGCATGAAAACGTGCGAATGAGACGTGTATGTGTGTGTGTGTGTGTGTGTGTGTGTGTGTGTGTGTGTGTGTTCCATCGGGACCTCTCGGCTCCATGGCGCAGCAGTGTGGCTGGTCGTGGGACTGCAGGTCCCACCGTGCCTCCCTGTGTCCGCAGCTCTGGGCAGGTCTGCAGAGTTACTTGGGCTGGACCCGACGCTGCTCACGGACGCGTTGACCCAGCGATCCATGTTCCTCAGGGGGGAGGAGATCCTCACACCGCTCAGTGTCCAGCAGGTAGGACGGTGCGCTGCGCCAGGCTCGCGGGGCAGAGCGGGTGGCTTGTCTGCGGAACGGGCAGGGCCATTCCTGAGCGACACTGTCGCGTGCTTTTGAGGGCAGGTAACACGCATCCCCTCAGTTCGGGTCTTGATCTTCCCACTTGTTCTTGGGAAATTTATCCAGCGCGCCTCAGTTTCCTCCTGTGTAGGACAAGGGTAATTACAATGTGTAATCGAAATACATGATGAATGTTTAAGTTTTAAAAAAGTATTCTAGCAAAAGACACATCACCATTCATCCCCCCACTTCCGACACATGTATCCCATCGTCCTGGCCGCTTTCCAAAGCAAGTCTGGAAGTCCTCTTTCGTGAGTGTTTTTACAAAGTTTGACCAAAAATACGGTGACTGCTGCTGCCCCGTGCTATCCAACAGAAAGGCAGGCTTGCGAAGCGTCACGGTGTGTCCCCATCCACCTTCGTCACCGTAATTGGCACTGTGAGATTCTGGCTCCTCCCCGAAGTTGAAATGACCACGAAAGGTAAACATTTTGAATCGATTCAGGCTGTTTAGGCGGCCATACAGCACAGCTAAAGACATCCGTGAAAAGAGGACTCCAGAACTGGTCAGGAAGTGGCAGGACAGCGGAATAAGTGTGTTCAAAGCAAGGGGAAGTATTTCGAGGTGGATTCATGGCAATGTCTTTTACTGTAATAAATTTTTTAAAAATTAATACTCACTGTAGATTTCAATCGTGCCACATACGTAGATTCAGAGTCTTTCATAACTGCACAAACAAAGTTATGCTTCAGCCCTGGTATTTAAAGGAGTTGTGGGGCATCTTAACTGGAAAGTCAGGGGGTTTGCTCTGCTCCCCCCATACTGACCGACTCACCCGAAGGCCGGCCTTTCCCGGGGTAGCATGTCCATCTGAAGTGGGGCAGGGATGGACTTGACTGCCAGTGGTCCGGTCACCAGACTGTGTCACCTCCTGTCCTGCAGGCAGTGGACAGCAGAGACTCCTTGGCCATGGCACTTTATGCACGCTGCTTCGAGTGGGTCATCAAAAAGATCAACAGCAGGATCAAGGGCAGAGATGACTTCAAATCTGTTGGCATCCTCGACATCTTTGGATTTGAAAACTTTGAGGTGGGCTTCCAAAGTGTGGGACTTGTGAATTCTCTTCTGGGTTTTGGGCTGCAAGAAAATAAATCTTTTGAAGTTGGGTGTGGTAGCACACACCTGTAATCTCAGTACTCAGGAGGCTGAGGCAGGAGGATGCCTAGAGTTCAAGGTCAGCCTGGACTACATAGTAAGACCCTGTCTCAAAAAACCAAATGGGGATCTAGCTCAGTGGTAGAGAGCCTGCCTAGTAAGTTCAAGGCCCTGAGTTCAATCCCCAGCATCCCCCGCAAAAAACAAAACAAAAAAATGGAAGAATGAATGAATGAAATCTTTTGAAGTAGACATCGATCTTGTTCTCTGCAGTTTTTTTTTTGTTTTTGTTTTTGTTTTTGTTTTTGTTTTTTTTTTTTGCCTTTTCTTCACTTTTACATGTAGCAGGCAAAAAAGACACTTGAATGTTTTCCTGTCTTAGGTCAACCACTTTGAGCAATTCAATATCAACTATGCAAATGAGAAACTTCAGGAATACTTCAACAAGCATATCTTTTCTTTAGAACAACTGGAATATAGCAGGTAAGCCCTTGAGGAGTCCATTTCAATTTTTTTAACAATCAGCAGCTAAAGAAGGTAGTCGGAAGATCTGTTTTCACTTCCCTTGACCTGCTTTAATCTGCCTGCAGAGAAGGCCTGGTGTGGGAAGACATCGACTGGATAGACAACGGGGAGTGCCTGGACTTGATCGAGAAGGTGAGGGATTGCTGGAGGACACTGCGGTTCCGAGGGAGTCCAGCTGGGCTGAGTCACGTTTGTGGGAACAGAGTCACTTGTGCGAACTCGTACATCAAAGATGCGAATCTGGAGAACACAACAAACCATTTAGAAAGAGAGACGTCAGTGTGCAAGGTCGAATTTAAATACTTGGCTGCTCTCATCCTATTGTCTCATTGACGCGATGTTTAAGAATCAAGTGTGTGAATTGGCTTCCTTGCGATTCCAGTTGATTGGCAAAGCCTTTCTGGCCTCGCTGGGAACAGAGTTGCCACTTGCAAAAGTTTTATCCACTAAATGACAGTGGGTTTCATCATTGAAAAAAGACTCATATAGAATTTAAATTGATTGATTTTCTTCTGGTGTATCATTCTGAATTTTTCTGTCCAAGTAATTACCATGCATTTTCTTGTCCTCACTGACCTGATGGAGGACGGAGATGGGGCCCCGAGGAGTCTACAAGATACACGTTCACCATTGAGTCCATTCAGCCTTCTCCATCCCTCTTCCAGAAACTCGGCCTCCTCGCCCTTATCAATGAAGAAAGCCACTTTCCTCAGGCCACAGACGGCACCTTGCTGGAGAAGCTGCACAACCAGCACGCGGTATGCCGAGACCTGCCAACCCAAGTGTGCCGAGCAGCAGCCCCGTGGATGACAGCGACACACAGACGCGGGGTTCTACTGGCCCGGCCCTGCCTCCCTTGCTTAATTTTTTCTCTCGACTCAAAGCTTTTCTTCCCTTTCTAGACCTAGGCCAAAATAAGTCAAATTCTTCAGCTCTTGCTAGATCTAAATTAAACTCAGATCTGGGGCCACAGTCAGACTGTGCCCATTTGTTGTAAGAGTGCAGAAGTGAACGTTGTTAACTCGCTGTCAGGGCACAGTGGAGAGGTGGGTGGCTCTCAGTGATGCTGTCCGTGCCAAGTCCTGAAACCCCCGTACCTGTGACAAGTGTGCGTTCGTTTTTGCTGTCCATTGTGTGTGCTTTTCTCTAATGGCAAAGGGAATGAGGGAGTGAAATAAGGCATTTTTATTTTTTTGTTAGAATAACCACTTCTATGTGAAGCCCAGAGTTGCAGTCAACAATTTTGGAGTGAAACACTACGCCGGAGAGGTAACTCATTCGTAAGATGCTTATTGGTATTTGCCCCTTTATTCTTCAGAGGAAATAGAAGTCTGCAAAGCTTTTGAGTCAAGGTCTTGCTGTGTAGTTCAAGCTGGCCTTGAACTCACCGTGTAGCCAGGCTGGCCTCAAACTCATGGTGATCCTCGTGCTTCTGCCTCCTGAGTCCTGGGATTATAGGTGTGCACCACCACACCCAGCTTCTCACTTTTATTTTTTAAAATAGGTGCAGTATGATGTCCGAGGCATCTTGGAGAAGAACAGAGACACCTTTCGTGACGACCTTCTCAACTTGCTAAGAGAAAGCCAGTACGTTGGTCCCCTCCTCTTTAGCAAGAATTAAAATGTGTGCAAATGTGCTTAATTCTCCAGTATAAAACAAATCTTTAGCAGGGAAGCACTTGCTTTCCTATCTTCTTCTCCAGGCATTATTTCATTGATAAAATGGCCTGAGCTATAACCTGATAATAATAATAGCAGTGGCTGCCATTTAATGAAGTAACAGCCTGGCCATGCGTCCTGTTGTGCAGGTGGCAGACTGCGACAGCGTGGTAGCCAGTGAGCTGTAGAACTTCCTTTGGCGGGTCCACCCGGCTCGAGAATCTAAGATCCTAACCAGTCGGACCTGCTTTCTTCACTGCGAGCCGAGCTGTGTGCTTCTTCCAGCCTTGGCTTTGTGGGATCCGAATGTGTCTTGTCAGTGTAGGGGATGTCAGGCAGATTAAACAAGTGCTAATAAAGCCAACAACAGAAATGCATTACATATTCATTTATTGATTCATAAGTTAGCAATTCACACCATTAAATCAGTAGTTAAGGAAAACAGGCAGGAACTTTTAATGGTTAGTTTTGCTGTTTGTGTACATTAAGCCAGGAAGCTTCCTATTCTTAGGAAGGTTTGTGAAGGGGAAGGAAGCAGCCCTGGGCTAGAAACTGTTGATGCCGAGAGGGGCCCAGCAAGAATCCGCAACAAATACAGGTTTCATATCTGAGGGAGGAAGGAAGCACACAGCTGTTTAGAAGCTGGGACGTGTTTTGAAATGTGAATACAGTGACCATCCCGTCGTTTAGAAAGCTGTGAATTGGGGTGAAAGGAGCCAGGCTAAAGTGAGGCGCTCAGGATTAGAAGCATTTGATCATCAGGGTGGTTTTACCTCTGCTATGTGGAGAGTTCGCTGGTCATAACAGAATCAGTTCTTTTCATTTGTAGATGAGTTTGCAGACCCGTTTAAAAAAAACAAACTAAAGGATGCTTTAAAAATACCGCAGCATGCTCTCCATCAGAACAGTTGGAAGTTCTTAGGTTAAGAGCGATGCATGTAAATGAAAGCATCGTACTGGTTTTAAAAAGTAGCAGTTTCTTACTTGTCCAAGCTGAGATGACGGCAGGATGGAGCTGGGCATTTGCTTCTGTCCTCCTGCGTCAGGCACTTTGCGATGGAGGTGATGGGCTGCCGTTTGCCTCTGCCGTCAGCTCGCTCCGTCCTCCCTCACCTTCCACATCTCTGACCTTGAACGGAGCCAAGCGTCAAAGCTCAGCCCGGCCCTGGCAACCTCGTGAGACCCTGCCTCAGAAAAGGGCTGGGGTGTCGCTCAGGGCAGAGACCCCCACAGAACAGAGACAGGGAACATTATGGAGCACCTGCCGGTAAAAATGGAAAACCGCCGGGGCCGGGCGACAAGTGACCCGGAGCACTAACATTGTGACTCTGCCTTAGCTAGTGACAGTGAAACCTCCCAACCTGAAGCTTTGGAGCCCACAGTGCCTTCTTCGCACTGTGAAGATCACTGGGGAGCCTTTTACTTGAGTAACAGCGCCCGGGGGCTTCCGGAATCTTTCATCGGAGCGTGTACCCCAAGCCGCACCAGCCTCAGCCTCTCCTGCCGCACCAGACGCTAAAGTGTCCCCACCGGCACTGTGTCTCCAGTCAGCTCTCAGGGTCCCCTGGATGCCTGCGGCCGGCACGGCGATCCGCCGGCCCCTCGGCCTGTAGTGCTGCCTTCCACAGACTCGACCAGCCCCAGACTGAAAACTGCGTCTGTGCTGACGTGGACAAGTGTTTCTCTTCTCATTTTCTCCAAGCCACCCAGAGTAACCGCTATTTATGTAGTATCTACATGGTGTTAGGTGTTACAGAAAAGCTAGAGATGGTTTGAGGCATGTATGAGGTTGTGTTTACATTCTGTGCAAATGCAGAACCATTTTATTTATTACTATTTTTTAACAGTATTGGGGATTGAACTCAGGGCCTTCACACTGAGCTACATCCTCAACCCCCTTTTTTCTTTCTTTCTTTCTTTGATTGACTGACACAGGGTCTGGCATGTAGTTCAGGCTGGCCCTGAATTCATGGCAGTCCTCCTGCCTCAGCCCCCCGAGTGCTGGGATTACAGACTTGTGCCAGCACGCCTAAATAATATTTTTTATTTTGAGGAAGAATCTAGCTCAGTTGCCTAGCCCGGGCCTGAATTGCAATCTTCCTGCCTCGGCCTCCCAAAGTGTTGGGATACAGGTGTGTGCCACTAGGCCTGGCCCACTACACTGTGTGGTAAAAGGACATGAGCACTGTGGGCTTGGGGACTCACGGGGGTCCGGAGCCACAAGGCAGCTGGCCTCTCATCGGCAGGCGAGGAGACCAAGGCTCCAGGTGAGTGGTGCTCCAGGAGGCACGAAGCTCCTCCTTGGGGGGCCGCCTGGGCCGCCGTCCTGCTGGGCTGCTCCCCTCTGTGGCTCCGGGTGCTCACTCCTGGCGCATTTTTCCAGCACTTGAAGCTCTCTGGCAGGAGTCTGTATGAGACTTGGACGCCGTCCTCAATCTCCCGGCCCTCAGAGAGCTATGTGCACTTCCAGCAGGAGCACGCACCTGCTTACAGGCGTCGGGCGCCTACCTGATAGCAGCGCGTGGCCTCACAGCCCGCTGTCCCTCGCAGGTTCGACTTCATCTATGACCTCTTCGAGCATGTCTCCAGCCGCAGCAGCCAGGACACCCTCAAGTGTGGCAGCAAGCACCGGCGGCCCACGGTCAGCTCGCAGTTCAAGGTCGGTCTGCAGGCAGGGTGTGCACGGCGCATCCCTCATGACTGTGGGCTTAAGAAAGGGAGAGAGGAGTTGGGTGCACATGAGGTCTGGGAGAATTTTTGATTTTGTTTTCTTTCGCATCATTATTTTTAAAATAAACAGTGCTTGCTGGGCATGGTGGTGCACATCCATGATCGCAACTACTCTGGAGGCTGAGGCAGGAGGGTCACCACAAGCTCGAGGCCATCCTGGGCTACATAGGGAGACCCTGTTCCAAAATACCAAAAAAGTGGTGGGGGGTCTGCAGATGGAGCTCAGCGGGAGAGTGCACTGGTATTCCATGCCTAGAGCCACTCGACAAACAAAAACAAACATGGTGTTTTAAAAATATACATTTTATAAAAAATAAAAAAAATATATACATTTTCAGGGTTGGTGGTGCAGCTCAGTGGTAGAGTTCATGCTTAGCATGTGCAAGGGCCTGGCTCCAATCCCAGTACACATGCACACATTCGTACACGCAAACACACATGCGCACACACGCACACAAACACACAGAAGCAGATGAAAACATGTAGACTTTTGTTGATTAAATAAGAGGTAACTAATTTAATGCTCTTTGAAAGAACAGGTCTTCTTAAGGTCTGCTTTGCTCTTCCTTGTGTCTAGACAGCAGTGGGGAACTTCTGGCAAGAGTGCTGCTGTCCTGTTTGTTCTCACTGCAAGCTCTGAAAGGTTCGCCATCACTGGTCTAGACATTCACATGATAATAGGGTATATTTCTTCCCAGATCTAGAAGTGGACATTTTCCCCAGGTGTGTTTACAGTATCGCAACTAGGAATAGTGGCCAAGATCCTGTTTAAATAAGATCAGTTGCCCTAAGTGTCCTGGCGCACATCTGTAATCCCAGCACTCAGGAGGCTGAGGCAGGAGAATCGCCCTGAGTTTGAGGCCAGCCTGGGCTACACAGTGAGTTCAAGGACAGCCTCAACTACAGAGTGAGACCCTGCCTCATAAATATAGTAAGCGAGTAAGGAAGGAAAAAACAACTTGAGATCTTCACCTCCGGTGGTGTCTCCTGTCCGGGAGGTTGGTTTGCTGGAGTGGTCTCGGGCTCTGTGGCCTGGGGCCCTGGAGCCTAGCAGAGGGGATGGACGGGCTGGGTGGCGTTGCAGGCCGACAGGACAGGAGCCTGCAGAGTGGGCTTCTCTCTGGAGCTGTTGTGGACGGGACAGCAGTTGGCAGTGGAACAGCAGGAGCCGGGACGCCACGGGCTTGAGTAAGGATTGCGTGCAGCATGGCGACGCCCGTCCTCTTCCACAGCAGACCATCAGAAGCGAGAGAGACGTGAGAGGGAGACAGTAACTTAGAAGGGACGTGAAGGGTGTGCACAACGCGAGAACCATTTCATTCCGCTGCAGTGGAGCGAGGCCTTTGGGGTTATGAGATGTAAGACATAGAGCAAATTTTAACTACAAAAGTGAAACCAGTGCACATTTTAATGTTAAATTCTCTTTCTTTCTTTCTTTCTTTCGGTACTGGAGATCAAACTCGAGAGTGCTCTACCACTGAGCCGCATCCCAGCCCTCTTTATTTTACCTTTTTATTTTGACACAAGGTCTCACTAAATTCCCCAGGCTAGCCTCGAACTTGCAGTCCTCCTGTCTCAGCCTGCCCACTAGCTGGGATTACAGGCGGGCACTGCAGTGCCAGCACCTAAGTATTAAACTATTAAGGAATTTGTTATGTCTTTTACGGTGTTATTACATTGGGATTATATCATGTATTAAAGTATTTCACCTTTAATAATGCATACTGAAATATCGATGGGTAGAGTAGGATGTCTGTCTGAGCTTTTCATTTCCTTTTTATATGTTTATTTATTTTTATTTTTTATTTTATTTTCTTTTTCTTTTTTTGCGGTACTAGGGATTAAACCTAGAGCCTTCACAGTCAGCTACATCTTCAGCCTTCTCTTGTTTATTTTGAATAGTATCTTGCTGAATTGCCCAGACGGGGCTTGAATTTGCAATCCTCCTGCCTCAGCCTCCCACAGTACTATGATTGCCACTGTACCCAGCTTAGTTTTTCTGAATGGAATACTGAAATATCCTAGGGTTGCTTTTGGTTTGTGGCAGTGGTTTTTATAAAACGGTATTATTTCAAAGGAAATAATAAATGAATGTTATGTATTATGGAATAATTTCAATTACAGCTGTAATTTCTTTGACTTCATTTTGTAGTAGAATGACATTAAAGATGCAAACCTGTTAGGTTATGCTTGGATCAGTATCATTTTGTCGGTGGCCCTTTCTTCTGATGACACTCAGGGCGCGGAGAAATGTGCAGAATGACAGGATCGAGGCTAAACTGTCACCTGTTTTGTCCCCCAGGACTCGCTGCACTCCCTCATGGCGACGCTGAGCTCCTCCAACCCCTTCTTCGTTCGCTGCATCAAGCCCAACACGCAGAAGGTGAGGCTGCTCGGGGCCTGGCGTGCTCTGTCGCTCTGTTGCAGGACGCAGCGGCGGGGCTGGTCGCTCCTGGAGTTGGTTGCTCAGAGTCCTCTTATGGTAGATGGTTAGAAATGGTGTAACGTTGGTGTAAGCTGGCGTGACACGGAAAGTCCTGTCGGACTCTGTGCCTGGGAGTCTGCCTGTGAACAGTGAGTGCTACTGGGCTTTAGGGTAATCTATCCCACAAGGAAGCACTGGGATGCTGTCACATTTTTCTTTAGAAATTCTTAGACCCAGCGCCAAAATGAAGTATAACTAGAAAAAATACTGGATGTGCTTGTTCGGTTGTTGTCGATCTTTTGATTGCTTGTCTCCTGAGGCAGGGTCTCGCCATGCAGTCCGGGCCCTGTGAAGGCCCTGAACTCACCTGTAGCTGGGGTTGGCCCTGAACCTGAGAGATCCTCCTGTCTCAGCTTCCCAAGGTGGGAGATTTATTGATTTATTTTGACACTGGGAATTGAATTCAGGGCCTTCACTGAGTTACTTCCTCAGCCCTTTATTTTTATTTTGTGATGAGGTCTTGCTAAGTTGCCCAGGCTGGGTTTGAACTTGTGGTGTTCCTGTCTCAGCCTCCCAGAATGCTGGGATTACACCTGGCCTGCTTTATGGTTAAACATGACAAAGAGGCTGTAGGCAAAGTAATAACGTTGAGCTTTAAGTACTTGAACTAATAGATTGTAACTAATTAGAAAATACCGCAAAGGTCGTCTTAATGTCTAAGCTGTGTGGTTTTTAAGGCCTAACTCAGAAACTCCATGAGTTTAGAAGAGAGAAGCCACCTAAATAAACAAACCAAAAACACGGACTATTAGGTAGGCAGCTGCATCTAGGACCGAAGGAGTGCCTCGCCCCGAAGTGTTGTTAGTGAGTTAACTTGGATGTGAGACAAGCCGCGTAGCAGCCTCACACGCCAGGTAGTAATTTCAAGACCTCCCTTATCCTAGAGGACTAGATGCCTCCTTCATAAGGAGCAAGATGAGAAATCAGACGGGAACTTTGCCTGAGACTTGTGTTATATTCTGATAACTTTGCTGACGCTGGACCTTACTCTTACGCGAACAGTTCCCCTTAATTTATTATCATGCTGATTGCTCATTTATAGTTCACCTGTGTGCTTATGGGAACACAGTATTGAATTACTTCTTTTAGAGGCTCAATTGGGCGTCTCTTTAGTAGAGAGTAATTTAGTTCATTACTATAATGTGAGGTGTGATGGCAAGAACTTGGCATCTAGCCAGACTGGACGGCACACACCTGTAATCTCAGTACTTTGGAAGGCTGAGGCATGAGGATTGTCTCATCTGAGCAACTTAGTGAGACCCTGTCTCAAAACATAAAAGTGGCTGGGGATGTAGCGTGATGTCAGAGAGCTCCTGGGTTTGACTCCCAGTACCAGGAGAAAAAAGAAAAAGAACTTGGCATTTCTACGTCCTAAACCAGAACTGGTTTTTATAGACAAGATCTGTAATGGCATAATGTCACCATTCTGGCAGTTTAAAAAGATGCATCTTGGGGCTGGGGATTTAGCTCAGTGATTAGAGTGCTTGCCTTGCGAGCACAAGGGCCTGAGTTCGATCCCCGGCACCACAAAAAAAAAAAAAAAAAGATGCATCTTTCCATTGTTCAAATATGTATTGAAACGTTGCAGGTTACCAAAGATAGCGGCAGCATGAGCAGTACACAGCTGTTTTGGCAAAAAACGTAGAAAATTAACAGTAAGAACATCTCTTCCGCTATGTGACTTACACTGTGTGAGCTGGGTTACATTGGCTCCGCTGTTCCTGTCAGCCGGTAGGCAGCATTCCCACGACACTGTCCTGGGCTTTGCGATTTGAGTGTACATGCAAGAAGCTGCCTGATCTCTTGGTAGCGTCTCTCTGCTCTTCAGGAGAAGCCAGCGATACCTTATTCGGTCCTGTGCGCACACTGTCTCTTCCTCAGTGGGAGTCTGGGAGCTGGAGCGCATCTCACGTGACCCCGCGCTTGCGTCGCCGGCCGTCTCGGCTTCCGAGGTGCACGAGCGTGCCCTGGCGTTGCCGTTCAAGGAACAGAAACTGCACTTGGAAAGACTCAGTCTGAGATGTTTTTGTTTGTGTTCTTGGATGGCGTGGAGTTTGTTTTTCCTTCAGACCCCAAAAGCTTTTGAAATCAGGCCTGCAGGAAAAACTTCAGCAGCTGGAGTACTGAAGAAATTGCCCATTCGATGTTTGTTTTTCCACACTGAGGTTCCACTGTGCCCGGTGGCTTTGGGTTTCGCACTTTATGAGGCGGCCAGTTGTTGGGCTTAGTGTTTCCATTCTGCTCGGGCGCCCGGCACCCCACATGCCCCACTCACTGCAGCCGATGAGGGTCACGCCAGAGATGGGCAGCGAAATGCTGCGGTGCTGTTGTGCAGCACCAGGGAGTGAAGGTCCGGGCCCAGGAGCCGCTCGTCGGTGGCCCGAAGTATCCACATGGTTTATAGGCATCGGTATGCTAATTAGAACATGCTATTCCAAGCGCTGATGCTGTTAGTGCTGATCCAGTTCTACTGAAAACATGCGACTTTCCCTGCTGGTTGTTTCCTGCAAAATGTATCTCAAGCATCCTCAGTGGCGTGTGTCTGAGGTGGTGGTACTTGGGAGGCTGAGGCAGGATTGCCACAAGTTCAAGGCGAGCCTGGACTATATAGTGAGACGCTGTCCCTCCAATGAAACAAAAAACAAAACAGGATCCTCATTTGGAGTTTCTTACACATTTCTTTAGTCCAAAGATCAGTTCTTCTAGAAAGTCCGCCAGCCCATCCATGCCCGCCCTGGGTCCGCCGATGGGGTGTGCACTTCTGCTGCTGCTGCGAGCCGCCTTCCTCTGGCCTCCTGTTCCCCGCTGGTACCCCATCCGGGAACCTGGGAGGCTTCGCTCAAATACCCGTGATCGTAGGTAATCTGCGCATTGTTCAGGAGCAAGAATGTGTGGCAAAGCCTAGAGGGTATTTTTGCAGATTCTGTGACCAAGGAGACAAGAATAGCAGCTGTGAAGCCTACAGCCTAGAAGAATGGGCATCAGGAGAACCAAAGGCGGCTGCTTTTGTCCTTCCGGGACCACATGCACAGTTGACACTACGACCCAGGGCGCGGGGCCAGATGGTTTGGGCTCGGAGAGCAGGCTGCCTCCCGGCAAGGGTTTGAACCTCAGAAGGGCCTTTTGGGCCCAAAAGTCTTTCCTGGGGTTTTGTTAGTTGGGTACTCACTATGCAACCCAGGCTGGCCTCCAACTCACAGCAGCCCTGCCTCAGCCTCCCAGGCTCTGAGATTATAGGTGTGCACCGCCATGCCTGGCAGTGAGTAGTTGTCGTTTTGTTTTTATTTTTGTTTTGCTTCGTTTTGTTTTTGGTGTGTTTTGAAAATCTTGTGGAAAGGAGACCTTCGCGGAACTGCTGGAACACACATGTCAGTTCAACTCTTAATGTCATCATGTGGCCTTTTTATAAAGAGCCTCCACTAACCTTGGGTAGCTTGTCAGAGGCACTCAGGGCCTCGTTGGGAAATCCTCCTGGCACCAAGAGACAGGAGCCTCCCCCCGTCAGGCTTCCAGGGTTCACAGAGGGCGGACTTCTCCACTGGGTGACTTTGGGTTGGTGATGTGACCTTTGAGCCTTTCTCCTTTGCTACCAGTTTATTTAGCCAGTGGCAGTAGCTGCTCAAGGTCCCCAGCCCACCACCAGAATATCTGATCCTAGGAAACCTGCTGGGTCTCATCAGAATCTCCCCCGGGGCCTCTGTAGGACCTCTCCATCTCTGGGCAAGTAAGTTGTAGTCAGAAAAGCCTCTCATTAACATTCCTCAGAAAACCCCTGAGGACTTCATGTAGAATTAAAGAAGGGAGCAGACTGATAAGCATCAGGAAGCCTTCCTGGTGTGGGAACTCTGGGGACACTGAGGTCCCAGGCCTCAGAGGCAGGAGACCCAGGCCGCTGTGGCGGTGAGCACTGAGCGAGGCATGTAGAGGACTCAGGTGTGAGGAGGGAGCCGTACTGGATTCCACCAGCGGTGTCTGTGAGTTCGCCTTGACGTAATGATAGCCTCGGGTATTCTGTGACAGATCCTCCTAACGGAGGGGACTTGGGTGGCCAATCTCCCCAGAGCTGGGCTGTGGAGGAGGCCGCGGCCACTCAGCAGCCGTGTGGAAGAAGTTTGTCCTGGGGAGAGTATGAGGGATGCAGCCACACAGAGAAGCCCGCAGCCCAGGCGCCCGGGAGGAGCAGGTCGGACCACAGTCCTGGCGTCGGAAAGTGGGTGACCCAGCTCCACAGCCAAGCCGAGAGACAGAGCCCGGGGTGGCCTCCGTCCGCTGACGGTCTCGAGGCGTCCTGTCCCCTGCCTGAGATGGGAGGACATGACAACTGCTTCAGTCTTTCAGGGACTCAGGAGCACTTCAGTGCCAGAGTAAAATGTTGGGATCATAATATGACACATGTCCTCCCTTGAATTTTTACTCCTGTTTTATTTTTATATCTTGTTCTGTTTCCTTTTATTCATCTTTGGACTTTTCAGTTTTTTTTTTTAATCAGTACATACTAGTTCTGCAGATGAGTGAGTTTCATTTTGGAGGAGTCACACACGCACGTAACGCACTTGGGTGCATCCCGTTTGTCACACCTTGCTGACCTTCCCAGTGACCCTTCAGGGCAGCAGTCCCCACCTTTGGGCGCCCGGAGCCGGTTTTGTGGAAGACAGTTTTTCACAGACTTTGGAGCAGCCGTGGTGACGGTGAATTCTGAACGATTCGTTGCGTTACATTGCTTGCCCACTCTGTTCCTACTATTAGTGGATCGTGCACTTTATTATTATTATACTGGAGTCCTGAAGGGCAGGGAGCCTCAATCTCCCACACGCACGGGTCGTGGTGGGGTTCGCACTCCACTGAGAACCTGATGCACCCTGCATCTGACTGGAGGTCCAGCTCAGCTGCTGATGCGAGCACCAGGGAGGGGCCGTAAATACAGACGTTCAACTGCTGTGCAGCCAGTTCCCAACAGGCCACAAATGGGCGACGGTCCTTGGTCTCCCTTCGTCCTGTATTGTGAATAAACGTCCCATGCTCACGGAAGACCTGACTCTGCCTACCTCTCCATCCTCCGCGTCTTTTCTGCCAGCTCTTGTGTGCTCAGTAGACACCAAGCTGCTGGCGGGGTACATCCTGGAGATGCTTGGGGTGTGCGAGCACCCAGCTCTGCCAAACCTCCAGATGTGCACAGTGTCCGGGTCTTTGCAGGAGCAAAGGTACACATCCCTGTTGCACAAGGGCTTGATGCTTTCTTATCACTTAGCTCTGCTTTGGTGCTTGACAAAGAGCATGAACTAGAGGAGATGGCTGTCTACCCAGGTGTGCGGCTTGCCATTCTGTTCTGGCCTTTATTCACCTGGAGTGACTTCCTATTTCCTGCTTGAATCTGTAGTGTCCTGCTTGGTTCTGCTCTCAGTGCTGGGATGGGGCCCAGGGCCTCTGTGCCAAAAGCCAGTGCTTAGCCCTGGGCCGCACTTCCAGATCTGGCGTGTACTGTTTCTACTACTTAAGAAATGTTTGGACTTGTGCAAGTGGTTCCCAAAGTGACCCTGATTTCTGAAGATGCATGAAGACCCATGAAATTCACTCCCCTGGGGGCCTGTGGTATCTCCTGATGTCTGCAGGGACTTGAAGGACAGAGAGTCTCCTGTGGAGTCTGTCACAAAAATGGACACACACATCAGCAGTTCACTGTACTAATGTCTAGCTGCTAATGGCCACCACTTTGGGCGCCTCTTATAATTGTAGAGGCCAAAAGTAACTTGTGATGTCTCAATAAATTTAATATTAAAACATTTTACACAAATTTTTCTTTCCTGATGTATACATTTTTGGGCAGACTTCATATATTTTATATATATATATATTGAGTTTTTCATATGAGAGAAACCATGTGATAGTTAAACTTGTGTCTGAGTTACTTCACTTAACATTATGGTCTCAGGTGCATCTATCTTCCTTCAGATGACTCAATTTTATCCTTTATGGAAGAGTAGTACTCCATCATATATAAATACCACGTTTTCTTTATCCAGTCACCTATTGATGGACATACAGTGGTACCTTGGTTTAGGGACTTAATTCTTTCCATGATTCTAGGTGCAAACCACTGGATGAGAACCGAATCAAGTTTCCCCATAAGGTCAACATTGAACCTGTCCACTGAATTTGATTTGGTTCTCATCCAATTTGGTTTGTGACCAGAATTGTGGGAAGAATTAAGTTTGTGTACTGAGGTATACTGTATAGGCTGTTTCCAAGATTTAGCTATTATGAATTATGCTGCTATAAACATGAGTATGCATATGTCATTGTGGTCTTTAACTCTTTGGGGAAGATACTTAGAAGGGGAATAGCTGGGTCAAATGGAATTTCTATTTTTAGTTTTTTGAGGAATTTCCATACTGATTTCCACTATGGTTGTACTTGTTTACACTCCCACCAACAGTGTGGAAATTTTCCTTTTCCCCCACGGCCTCACCAGCACTTTTTTTTTTTTTTCCCAGGGGAGTGGTGCTGGGGATTGAACTCAGGGCCTTGTGCTTGCTAGGCAAGCACTCTACCACTTGAGCTAAATCCCCAAACCCTGTTATTATTTGATTTCTTAATAGCTGTTCTTTCTGGAGTGAGATGGACTCTCCCTGTTTTAATTTGCAGTTCTCAAATGGCCATCCATGGTGAACATTTTTTCATGTATTTATTGACTGTTTGTATCTCTTCATCTAAGACGTGTTTGTTCATTTCAGATGCCCAGAAATGAACATTTTTGATTGGATCTTTAAATTTGGGGAGTTTAATTTTTTTTGAGTTCTTTAGATATTCTAGATATTAGTCCTTTGTTTGAGGAGTAGCTGGTAAAGTTTCTTCCCAGTCCATCTCACTGAGTTGTCTCTTCACCCACCCCCTTGGTGGTTTCCTTTGGTGCGTAGAAGCTTTTTAATTCGATGTGATCCCATCGTTAATTCTTGGTATTAGTTCTTGTGCAACCTGGATTTTGTTCAGAAAGGCTTTGCCTACACCTGTCTTCAAGAGTTTCACCTGTTTTGTCTTTCAGCAGATCTTTTCTGTTCTTTGTTTAGATCTTTGACCCATTTTGATTTTAGTGCAGTGTGTGGTGAGAGATACGGGTCTAGCGTCATCTTTCAGCATGTGGATAGCCAGTTTACCCAGCACCATTTCTTAAAGAGGCTGTCTTTCCTCCAGTGAAGGGATTTGGCCCCTTTGTTAAAGAAAACATAGCCGGCTGTGCTTAGAGTTGTTTCTGTATCTTCCATTCTGTTCCATTGATCCACAAGTCTGTTTTTTGCCAATATCATGCTCTTTTTTTTTTTAATCAATGTAGCTTTGTAGTATAACTTAAAGTCCAGGATTGTGGTGCCCCCTGCTTTGCCCTTTGTTATGGCTTGTATCTAGATGGCCCCCAAAGCCTCATTGGCTCATAGGTGAGACTTTTTGGAGGTGGCTGGATCTGGGGTATGTGAATATGGATTATGGATGCACGATAACTGGATTAAACGACTCATTTGATCAGCATAGTTCTAGGTGTGGCTGGATGGACTTACTGAAGACAGAAGCCCCCACTCTGGGTATGGGTGGTACCAGCCAATAGGCTTATAGTCTAAATGGAATAAAAGGGAAGGAGAGGCTCACTGCTGCTGCTTGCTGCCTCCTGCCTGTCATGCCATGGACTGCTTCTCCTCTGCCATGCTGCTCTGCCTTGGAGCCAGAGAACTGTGGACTGAAACATCTACAGACTGTGAGCTAAAATAAACATTTCCTCCTTTAATTTGTGGGCATCAGTATTTTGTCCCAGCAAGGTAACTAAAACACCCTCGTTGCCCAGAATGGCTTTTGCTATTCTAGATCTCTTCTCATTCCGTATGAATTTTAGGATTACTTTCTCCAGTTCTGTGAGGAATATTATTGGTATTTCTGTTGGGATTGCATTACTCCTATGTAATAGTTCTGGATGCATGGCCATTTTGACTATACTGTTTCTGCCTATCCAGGAACAACAGGGGATAACTTTCCATTTTATTTTATTTATTTTGGTGGTGGAGGCTTGGGTTGGTTTTTTTTCTCTTTTTTGTTTTTTTTGAGACAGGGTCTCTCGATGTGATTCAGGCTGGCCTTGAACTCACTGTGTAGCCCAGGCTGACCTTGAACTCACAGTGATTCTCCTGCTTCAGCCACCCAAGTGCTGGGATTATAGGCATGAGCCGTCATACTCGGCTTCTTTCCATTTTCTGATATCCACTTTCTTCTCCTTTTTCGGAGTATTATACTTTTCATTGTGGAGGTCTTTCATTTCATTGGTTAATTCCTGAGTATTTTGTTTCTTAATGCTATTGTGAAAGGTTATTATTTCCCTCATTAACTTCTGTGAGTTTGTGGTTGATGTACAAGAACATTATTGATTTTCGAGTATTGACTTTATATCACTGCTATGCTAATGAGTTTGGTTATTAATTCTAAGAGTCTTCTGATGGAGCTTTCAGGGACTTCTGTGTAGAGGATCATGTCATCAGCAAATAATTATAAATTTACTTCTTCCTTCCCTATCCATACCTCTTTTATTTCTTTCTCTTGTCTAATTGCTCTAGCTAATGTTTCAAAAATTCTACTGAACCAAAGTCGTGATAGTGGACATCCTTGTCTTCTTCCTGACTTTAGAAGGAGAGCTTTCAGCTTCTCTCCACTGAGTATGATGTTGGCCATTGGTTTATCATAGATGGCTTTTATCAGGTCGAGATAAAGACTGTCTATTCCTATTTTCTTCAGGATTTTCTTAATCATGAGTGGATGTTGATTTTGTCAAGTGCTTTTTCTGCATCTGTTGAGATAATCGTGTGATTTTTGTCCTTGTTTCTGTTTACTGATTTGTGTATGTTGATCCATTCTTGCATCCTTGGGTCAGGGATGGTCATGATGTATGATTATTTGATGATTTTTTGCATTTTATTTGTCAGTATCTTATTGAAGATTTTTGCATGTTCATTAAGGAGATTGGCCTGTACAGTAGTTTTCTTTTTTGATTGGGTTCTTTTGTGGTTTTGGAATTAGGGTAATGCTTGCTTCCAGGAATGACTTTGGGAGGATCGCTTCCTTTTTGATTTTGTTATAGGGTTTGAGGAGCCCTGGTACTGGATCGTCTTTAAAGACCTTGTAGAATTCAGCAATGAATCCATCAGGACCTGAGCTCTTCTTAGTTGGTAATTTTTTTTTTTTAATTACATTTTCAACTGCACTGACTGATGTTGGCTTATTCGGGATTTTTATATCTTCTTGGTTCAGGTTTGGTTGCTTGTATGTATCTAGGAATTTGTCCATTTCTTTGGAGTTTTCCATTTGATTAGAGTATAGGTTCTCAAAGTAATTACCAATAATCCTCTGGATTTTGGCAGAATCCATCTTGAATTCACTTTTTTCATTTCTAATTGCATGGATTTGGGTCTTTTCTTTCCTTGTTTTGGTAAGATTGGCTAAGGGTTTGTTTGTTTTGTTTAATCTTTCAAAAAAATCCAACTCTTTGATTCATTGATTTTTTTTTTTTTTATTTTTCTGGTCTCAATTTCATTAATTTCTGCCCTGATCTTTATAATTTCCTTCCTCATACTAGCTTTGGGTTTGGATTGTTCTTGTTTTTCTAGGACCTTGAGGTACATCATTGGGTCATTTATTTGAGCTTGTTCTGTTTTTCCGATGTGAGAATTCACTTCTGTAAACTTCTATCTTAGGACTGCTTTCATTGCATCCCATAGATTCCAGTATGTTGTACTGACATTATCATTTGATTGTAGAAACTAATTTTTTCTTTCATTTTGTCTGTGACCCATTGATTATTCAAGCAAGTGTTATTTAATTTCTATTTGTTTACATAGTTTCTGTGGTGTCTTTTGCCATTGATTTCTAGTTTCTAGGGTCTGATAACATGCATGGGATAATTTCTATTCTTTTGCATTTACTCAAGCATGCTTTATGGGTGATTATGTGGTCTATTTTGGAGAAAGTCCCATATGCTGCTGAGAAGAATGTGTGTTCTGTTTTTGGATGGAACACTCTGTAGATATCTATTACAGTGACACCTCATTTCACAAACTTAATTCTTTCCACGATTCTAGTCACAAACCAAATTGTACAAGAACCAAATCAAATATCCCCATACAGTCAACATTGATCCTAATTATTGAATTTGATTCGGTTCTCATCCATTTCAGTTTGTAACCAGAATTGTGGAAATAATTAAGTTTGTGAACCAAAATACCACTGTAAGTCCATCTGTTCAAAGGTTTGGTTCAACTCTGATATTTCTTTGGTTCAACTCTGATTTTTTTTGTGTGTCTACTTTATCTGTCCATTTGTGACAGTGGAGTATTGAGGTCGTCTATCACAATTATATTGGTGTTTAACTGATTTCTCTTATCAATTAGTGTTTTTTTTTTATGAAGTTGGGTGTGTCTGTGTATTTGGTGTGCATACGTTTGTAATTGTTAACTCTTCCTGTTGAACTGTTCCCTTAACCAGTATGTAGTGATCTTCTTTATCCCTTCTGATCACTCTTAGCTTGAAATCTGCTTTGTCTGAAATTAGGATTACAACTCCTGCTTTTTTCTGACTTCAGCATGGAATGTTGTTTTCCATCCTTCGATTTTTAATCTGTATCTTTTTGAATTAAATGTGTTTGTTGTACACCGCATGTTGTTGGGTTTTCCTTCTTGACCCATTCTGCTAATTTGTGTCTTTTGATTGGGGAACTGACACCTCTTAAATTAGGAGCGATTACTGAGAAGTGTTGACTTATTCCTGTTATTGCATGATTTTCCTCTTGCTGATTTTCTCATTTTTCCCTCTTTTGCTTAGCTGCTCATCCCTCCAGATGTATTCATTCTTTTTGACTTACTGACATTATTGGCTGCATTATCTCTTTCTAAGATAGCCTTGAGAATTTTTTGTGATGCTGGTTTGCTAGTCATGAATTTTCTGAGGTGCTCTTAATTTCTCCATGAATTTTAGGGAAAAGTTATGCAGAATACATAAGTTGGGGTTGGAAGTTGTTATCTTTTAGGGCTTGAAACACTTCACTCCGAGCCTTCTTGGCCTTTGAGGTTTGTGTAGAGAAGCCTGCTGTGATGCTAATGGGTTTACCTTTGTATGTGAGTCATTGCCTTCTCTAACAGCTTTTAAGATTTTGCCTGTGACTGACCTTTACAACTTTGAGTATAATGTGGCTCACAAAGGTTCTCTTTTGGTCAGGCTATTTAGGATTCTGTATGTCTCACTTACCAATATGTTCATTTCTTTCTCTATATTTGGGGTGTTTTCTGCCCTTATTTCTTGGAATAAGTTTTTTATGCCATTTATGTTGTCTTCTGATTTTTCACTTATTCCAGTTATTCTTAGGTTCATCTTCTTTGTATCATTTAGTAGTTGTTTGATTGATTTTTCTTGTTCTCTTGTTTTTAAAGTGTCTTTGAAGAGTTGGTCTTTGAAGGTATCATGTCTTCTAGTTCAGAAATTCTGTCCTCACATTGGTTGGTTCTGCTGCCCATACTTTCAATGTGACTTTTAATCTCCTGGTTTTCTGATTGAAGTCTTTTCCTAGGCTCTAATTCTGTGGTAAACCAGTCATTCATGTTTTGTATCATTTTGTTTGACTCTTCTAGCTTTTCGGTAGTCTCTTCTGAGGGCTTCTGCATCTTTTTGGTTATTACTTCCATTATCTGTTTAGTTATATCTTCTCTAATCCTTCTTTTTATAACCTCCTCTGCTATGCTTTTGAGTAATTCAGGTGTGTAGCTTATATTATGTTGCCCAATGGTGCCCTCTGGATTGACTTTTGAGGAGCTGGAAATTTGGGGAGGTGTTTTGTTCCCTTTTCTTCTCATGTTTCTGTTGTTTTTGTTTGTTTTGTGCCGAGGTTTGTAGATGTTTATTTTCTGAAGACTTCGTTGCTAGCATAGAGATCTCTTTAGTTCCTTTTCAGTGATGTACTTTGTGCATGGCTAATTATAATCCTTTTCCCCAAGATCCAACCACCTTGGTTGAATTGATGCAGTATAGTTAGCCTAACAGTGAAGTTCTCTGGAAATGTGCTCTAGTATTGTTGATGTCACAAAAGCAATCTGAGTGTTGATTTACAGAGAAATAGCAACAATTACGTGGTACTATTAATATCAAGCGAATCAACTACAGTAGTATTGCCCAACACAAATTAGATATTAACCCACCGTAAGAACCAATTATGTACCACCCTTAATCCTACAGAAATCAGCAATTATTATGTAAACATTAAGGCAACCCAGGTATTGACTTATTGACTCACAGCTAATATGCAGTAAATGCAACAGCTATAGCTCTGCTAATGGTAGGAAAGAATTCAACATTAATTTTACAGAGTTAACTATCAAGATTAACAAAGCTTTATGGTTATACTATTAAAGATTTAGGGTTTGAGAATGAGCAGGATGCAAAAGGAAAACTTTGAAGCTTTAAACTGTATGAGATGAGAGAGAAGTGTTACAAAGGATCTTACCGAGGAATAGAAAGATGTCTGTAGAATTAGGTAAAGGTAAGGCAAAAAATTGGCAAGAAATAGAAGATAAAAGAAAAAGAGAGAGAAAAGTAAGAAATATAGAGACAGTAAAAATAAGGGAGAAATAATTAAGAGAAAGTTTAAAAGGGAAAAGAGGAAAAGAGGGGAAAAAAGAGAAATAAAAGAAGTAAAAGACCTTAAAGGTAGGGCTGTAGGACAAAGGACGATTACCTAAAACTCGGGAAACTGGTGAAGAAGGCAAGAGGGAAAGAGAGAAGAGAAAAAGGAAAACTAAAACATAACAAAACACAAACAACAACAACAAACAACCAAATGAAAGAGAACAAAAGAACTAAAAGCAAACAAAGTTTTTTTTAAAGGATTTCTCTGTGATTTCTAGCCTGTGGTTATCTTCAAGGGTCTACAGTTTGGGAGCAGGGTCCCATTTGAGACATGTCCCTGCTTTCACTGGTAGACAAAGAGTAGTGAGAACCCATATCCCTGCTGAATATAGTCATCAAAAAGTAGGCAGTGGGGTTAGGGTGGGTGCCAGTTCTGGGGCTTTGAAATCCATGAGATTCAGGCTGAACCCAGCCTCTGGTCATGGGAGCAGAGCCCCAGTCATTTATCTGAAGACACTCTGGGCATCTCTTGCAAACCTGACCATGGCTCCCTGACCATGGGCATCTCCCACACCTGTCCCTTGCCCAGTCACTGTGGGATTTCAACACTGGGAGCCCTGGGAAGGAAGCCAACGAAGGCCGCTCTGAGTCCTGGGTTTAGTTGCCCCTCCCTGGAATGGGGTCCAGCCAAACCCTCTCTCCAGGGGATATGGCAGATCCTTGGGCTGGAGTCACTCACCAGCTATTGTAGTGCCATGGCATCTGCCATCCACTCCACCACTGTGTTTCTCTCTGCAGGCCTCCAGAGTCTCCTGCTTTCACTGTGTCTCTGTAGATTCCATCTTCCCTTCTCATGAGCCAAGAACCAGGAGCTGGGGAGAAAGTGCAGATTGCTGCTTCCTTTTCCCACATTATGTTCTGTCTTCAGTTTTCCCATCAGATTCCTCCTGGGTCCCAGGGATCCACCTCCCTTCTTGTATTTCTCAAATTGTGATTTTTCAGTGTCTGGATTCTAAATCGTGGAGAGGCTGCTCAGTTGTGGTTTACAGCTCCGCCATCTTCCTGGAAGTCCTAAGCAGTATTTTCTTTCTTTTTTTCTAAAAAATTTCCCAGAGTCCTTGACATTGTTGTGAGATGAATATTTTTATTTCATTGTTTTGCTTTATTTTTGTTTTGTGGTACTGGGGATTGAACCCAGGGCCTTTTCACCACCCTGCATCCCCAGCCGCTCCCCTTTTAAAATTTTTTTGTTTCGAGACAGAGTCTCGATAAGTTGCCCAGGCTGGACTCCAACTTGTGACCTTCTTACCTCTGCCTCCCAAAGCTGGAATTACAGATATGTGCCCTCTGCCAGATTTTCTTTCTTTCTTTTTTTTCCCTTCAGTTTTTAAACTTTAATTGCCTTTGTTTTTTAGAAAGTACGATAATTTATAAAAAATTTAAACATGTAGTAGTACACAGTTCCCATATTACATCCCTCTATGCACACAACTTCCTTTTATTAACATCTGCGTTAGCATAGTACATTTGTTATAGTTAACAAACCAGTACTGCTACTTTCTCACCAAGGTCCCAATTTACAAGTTTACATCAAGGTTCTGTTCTCTTGTGTTGTTCCAGAACTTTGAGTTTTGACAGATGCATATTGTCATGATATAGCAAAACCTCAAATGTTCATAATCTATTCATAATGTGATAAACATTTTTTTCAAGTACCAGTTTAAAAGAATAGGACAACTTCCCATTGCCTGGCCAGAGGATGAAGCATCACATACCATAAGAACACACATAATATTGTGAGGGAACATAAAATGAAGAGTAAGAGCCAGGTCTGGTGATACGTGCCTAAAATGCTAGTTCTCTGGGAGGCTGAGGCAGGAGGATCACTCACTAGTTTGAGCCCAGCCTAGGAACCTTAATGACTTAGTGAGACCCTGTTTCAAAATAAAAGATAATGAAAGAGCAGCTTGAGCTGTACCTCGGTGTGAAGGCCCTGGGTTCAGTCCCCAGATCAGGAGTGGAGGGTGCAGGGGAGGAGAGCAAACGGATGTACTCTGAACTAGGACTTTTGGGATCTGCCTACATCATCTGCTCTTTTGACTGTGAAGAAGTACAGACAGTCATTGTCGGTCTTGGGAGGTTGTTGCATTTGCCCTGTTGCTTTCAGTAACCATCAGTGATCTTTACTGACTTTTTGATGCCTCTGAAGCCTCAGCTGGCTGTGGCCATCGCTCTGGACCGCAGCCCCCATCGCCAGGGTCTTCTTTTGACTTTTGAAAACATTTATACAGGAGACCTGTGAAAAGGCAGCTTTACCTTTTGAGGAAATTTTAGTAAAGGAGGCATTAAAGCTGCCATTCTTCTCCCCAAACAAAAAGGATCCCAGTAAACCCTTCAGTGGTCACTTCAGTCCTGTTTACTGAGTTGTCATGGCAACTATTGTGCGGGGCTTTGTAAAGACCAGGATAAATAGCCCCAAATGAAGCTCGCACAAGCCAGGAGGAGGGCTGTTCTCAGGGCAACTTGTCTAAGATCACAGCCAAATTGCTTGATTTTGTTTGAGGGCATTTAAAAAAAAAAAAAAAAAAAGGTCATCATTTAAAATATTCTTTGGTCCTTAAATGTATTGACATATTTGTTGGCCAGAAAGTGCGTTAGTTTGCTCTTGCAGTCTGGAGGATCTTCAGCAATTACTGTCCTGCCAGCCTTGCCAGGCTGGACTTCCTTTGAGTGGAATCAGGAATGAATTAGCAGGCGCAGCCTAAGACACCACATAAAAGGCTGGGAACACCAGCAAGCTGAAGAAAGCCCGTTTTTGTGTCTGCCAGCTCTAAGCTCGCAGTCCAGACTGCTAAAGATGCAGCCATTTACAGTGGACAAAAACTGAAGGGAAAAAAGGAAAACTCAAGGTAGGGCTTTTTCTCTTATTTGCTCTACTTAAAAGTTGCGTGAACTTTGCAATGTGTTGTGGTAGTGTGAAGTCCTGGAGAGATCAAATCCAAGAGGGGTGGTGGATTTTTGCAGTTTCTCTGAGCACCAGAAGTGTTTAGTTTTTCAACAAATGGGTAAGTGCTGGCTCTTATTACTTATACAAGTTTGAACCACTAATCCTTTGTAAAAATTTGGGGTGCGATCCAGTTAGTATATAAGGCATGGACAATGCGATATATTTTTTGCTATGGAGTCCGATTTTTGTAAAGAAAATCATTTGGAAGGGCTTGAAGGGGGAAATTACTATGGTTTCTTTTGTTTGAATTTATTTCAAGTATTTCTCTGAAAGCCTGTACTCAGGAAATCTGCACAAGGGAAATGATATCTTTTTGAATTGCATTATAGAAATCATCACAAGACTAATCTCTTTTTGGCTTGCGTTATAAACTGGTTTGCGTGAGTGTAGAAATGTGAGAGATTACAGGAGTTGAGTGGTTGTCCCTGGAAGATGATATACCTGTTTCACACCTGCATCCACGTGTAGGAATTTTACAGTCAGCCTGGAGAAATTTCAGGAGGGACATTTTGTGAGGGTTCCCTTATCTCCCAAAGTGAGGTCGCCAAAGACAGAACTCAGTGAAGGGCGCCTGAATGCTAATCTTGGCACACCAGGAAGGAGGCTGGGATGGTGTTCATCCGACTCCATTCACTTGCTAAGTGTGCCCGGGAGGGAGTTAATGGTTGCAGGGTGAAGGTGTCTTTAATATTAAATGGAGCAACATTTAAAAAAAATGAATAATAATGAGACTGAGGGCTCCTTGGCCGAATCCGCTTTAGTTGAAATAGAGGAGACAGACATGTAGAAAGAACCAAGTGAAAACCAGTGTTAGCATGTGTGACTCATTAATCTGACATAAATTTATTACCCTCCTAAGAGAAAGGTGATGTGTTAGTCATCTTTGGAGAATCACCGCTTATTTCTAACTCACAACGATAAACTTGGTCTTCTCTTCCTTCATCTGCCGTTTAGTTTGGGGGATTTTTTGTTTGTTTTGGGTTTTGGGGTTTTTTTTTTGAGACAGGGTCTCACTCTGTAGCTCAGGTTGGCCTTGAACTCACGGTGTAGCCCAGGCTGGCAGAGATCCTCCTCCCTCAGCCTCACCCAGGTGCTGGGATTACAGGTGCGTGCCCCATACCCAGCTTGCCATTAGTTAAATAGGTGCATACATATTGCACTCTTCCTGATAACGCCAGGGCGTGTTAATGGGCACATGGTGTGGTCAGACCCGACCCAGCCTGCCTGGCTAGCTTCCCACCTGGGAGGTTCCAAATGCTGAAGCAGGCTGCGCCTTCCCTCCACCCCCCGCCCCCAGCAGCCCCGCAGGCTGGTCTTGACAGACTTCCTGAGTGTTGGCCAACCAGAATGGGCTCCCCACCCGCCCCGAGCCACTCCACCCCAGCTGTCGGTCTGTCACCTGTGCAGGAGGTTTCTGTTCTCCTTTGAGGTGAGAAGCCCGCATTAACGTTTTCACGGGTGCTCCTCGAAGCCGGCTCCTGCTAGCCACTTTGTTCTGGGACCCCCACTGCTCGGCCGCAGCTACACAAAGAACAGATTCCTGGTTGCTCCAGCTTCCCGGCCGCGCGCCCTGTGTGCTGCGGGAGCCCTGGGGAGGGGTGCGGAGGGCTGTGCGGGATCCAGGCCGCATCCCGGGCAGAGGGTTTTCTCTCAGACGGGTCGATGACCCTCTGGGCTCCCCGCTGCCCCTCTGTCCTCCACGTCCCCGTCCTTCCCGGGGGGCGTCTCCTTGTCCCCTCAGGCCAGCTCTTTCCTTGACTGTCAGCAGCGTTCTGCAAAGAGCAACCACAATACAGAGAATTGCTGATTTTCCCATTTCCTACGTGAAGGCCGACTATAAAATATTTGAAAAATATGCTAAATATTTCTTAAACTTATAATTGCTTGTGCTTTCACCACAGAAAGACGATCCTGTTTACATTATATTGTATATGCACTTTTTCCCCATAAACTGGGATCATAATCTACCTTAGTTCTGTAGCCTGCTTTTAAAAATATATCCTAAATTATTCCTGTCTTTTGTCCATGGCTATAGAATTCTCTCCATGGCAGTACTTTATTTTTTTTTTTTTTTGTTTTGTTTTTTGTGGTGCCGGGGATCGAACTCAGGCCCTTGTGCTTGCAAGGCAAGCACTCTAATCACTGAGCTAAATCCCCAGCCCCTCCATGGCAGTACTTTAAAGTCAAGTTTCCATTATTTGATTGTTTGCTTTATTTGTTGTTGCAAACAATGCTGCTATATTATTTATTTGCACAAATGCTGTTTCCTGAAATTCTTGGAAATTTGTTTGCTAAATCAGATGTGCACATTGTTATGACATTGATCTGTGCATATAAACAGCTGCATCGCCCTTCGCTAAAGCCAGCAGCCAGGGAGAATGTTTGCAGCGTATACCAGACACTCCTCGTTTACAGAGTCCAGTTACTGCAGCTAAGTCATGAGAGAGCTTGATGGCTACATAAGGAATTGTATATAGCGTGTACATTACAATGTTCAGGACAAAGAAATGGTCAAAGGAAACTCCAACTCAATGACTTGGCTATTATTTACATAACTCTCATGCAGTACTGTAATGTATAACAATAACAACGTAAAACTGTAGCACTTCACTGTACAGCACAATCAGCAAAAATTACAGTATGTACTATAGAAGAAGCCACCATAAGGCCACCCTGCCACTCACATTTCTGCATCCTAAATCTGGCAGCAGGTGGAAAGTTCGAACAGTGCACCTCGATCATAAGTCCAAACAGTCATTAAACAGGTAGGTCCTTAAACGAGAACTATCTGGATAGCAAGACATGTGTGAGACAGAGTCTGGCTATGTAGCCGAAGCTGGCCCGGGACTCAGGGTGATTCTCCTGCCTCAGCCTCACAAGTGCTGGGTAACAGGTGTGCACCACCAAGCCTAGTGTGTACCCATAGTACATAAAGAGCTCCTACAAACCAATAAGAGTAATGGATGTTCTAGTATGAAAAATGATTAACACACATGAACAAGAAATTTGCAAAAGGTGAAATATAAGTGGAAATCGATAGGACATTCTCAGTAGTACAAACGAGTACAATTTAAAGTGTGATCATTTTGTGCATGTGAGAATCGGACAGGTTCTGGGTTTTGCTTTGCTCTTTAATATTAAATGCCTCCCAGAGTCTATAACTATTTGAAGAAATGGCTGCTGACGTACCCTGCTGCCTGGAATCCAGACGGTTGCAGCCTTTTACAAAGGACGTTCTCAGCTTGTCTGTTTTGTTCAACTTTGGGAAGTACCACAGGTCGTGGGGGCCAGACCTATAATCCCAGTGGTCTCAGGAGGCTGAGGCAGGAGATCTCCGAAAGTTCAAGACCAGCCTGGACTAATAATAAAACCCTGTCTCAAAGCGGGGAAAACCAAATGGTCATTTCCCTACAGAAAAGAGAGGTAATGACAGTGGCTAGGATCTTGACTGGCCCCTCCCTTCAACCTTGCTAAACATGTCTTTAAAAGATCATGTCCTCTTTTTAGTTTGGTTTGGTTTGGTTTGGTTTTTTAAGACAGGGTCCAACCATATAGTACAGGTCAGCCTTGAACTATGTAGCCCAGGCTGGGCTGGAACTCACAGCACTCCTCCTGCCTCAGCCTCCCTAGGTGTGCTGGTGGGATGACAGGCGGGCGTCACCCCTGGTCCACTTTCTCACCCTAAAGCTGCGGGGTCATGCTGCCCTAGGCTCCCTCCTGCCTCAGTGCCTCTCTGCCTAGCCCTCCTGGAGTCCCTGTCCCTCCAGCCAGCGTCCCCCACCGCTTGCTGAGGCCTGGCCCAGGCAGCCCTCCTCCCTACCTCCATGTTCCCTGCGTGCTCCTCATCAACACCTGGCTGGTGAGTGCCGCACCCTCCTCTCTGTCCGGCTGAAGCTTTTGCCTCAACTTCCTAACCACATTTTTCTCTTCTACCTTTCTGGATTCCTGTGTCCATGCTGGCCAGCACTGTGTGCTGAAATGTGTCCCTCGTTGAATTTTACATCCTTCCTTCCCTGTCGGCCACGTCTCAAATAGGTGGCTCTGGCTGGGCCCTCTTCCTTGGTCCACTTGGGTCCTGCTGACATTTGGGGCCAGACAACTCTGTGGAGCCCTGGTGTCCCCTGCTGGCTGCCGGGATGCCGGTGCCCTGTTCCCTGTGTCCCCAGACAGGCCGTCCCACACTGATTATTTCCTGGCTGCTCTTCCTCCTCCTCCTCTCTTCATTTGCTGTCAGGAAAAATAACATCTACACACCAGTGAATTTTTTTGGAGGGGGAGTGCTGGTATCGAACTCAGGGCCTTGCGCTCGCTAGGCAAGCGCTCTACCACTGAGCTAAACCCCCAACCCCACCAGTGGATTTTTATTACTGTTTTCAACTTTGTCTTTTGCTATGAAATGCACAGTGGAAGTGCAAACTCGCGTATCACCTGACGTCTTTCCTGTGCCTTGAGTCACTCAGCTGAAAGGCGTCTTCCCTTTTCCCAGGAAGGGTGCTGGGCACTGGAGACATCGGGGTCTTCACACCAGCGGCCGGCAGCCTTATGTAACAGCCGCCTTCCCATGAATGCTGCCCTAGTTCCAGGCAAACTCTGAAAGGATAAAGCAGCTCATTAGAGTGTGCCACAGGCCTCATTGTCAGCATTTCATTAAAAGGGAATACTGTGAAGTGAGTCCGCCTCTGTGAAATGAAAGGGAAATGGCTTAGAGATCTTGCAGCATCTCTCTCCTCCCCTGTTAATAAATTCACCAGAATACAGATGTCCTCAGTAATATTCAGTGAGTCACCTTAGAAGGTCTCTTTAGGAAGAAAATGAGGGAAGCGTATGGGTAATAATTTAGATAACTGAGATTTCAGCTCTCGAACCGATAGCCGGGACCATGATTTGATCCTGAAATCTTTCACGCATGCGTTGCTGCTGTTTCCTTAGGACACAAGGTAAGTTCAAGTAAAGCTATTACAGTGTGTAAGTAGAGGACTAGGAAATGTTACTGAGCCAAATAGGAAGAAAGACAGAATGTGGCAAAGGAAGAAAACCCCACTGCATCCCCGGAGCCAGAGGGAAAGCCGTGGTCCTTTACCTGTGGCTGCGTGAGGGCAGCACCTTTGCACCCCTCTTCCTGTCTCCCTGTCTCACCATGCCTGGCCTCCGTGCCGGGGCCAGGGCTGCGTCACCGGGACCTCGTGGATGGGGACCTGAGGTCCTGCGTGCAGCCGGAAGGGGACTTGGGTTTCCAGGGTTGTCATACAGCCTGCTAGGACTCAGGGCCGGGTATTTAGGGAGCAGAAGGACACAGCTGCCAACCCCAGTGTCCCCAGCACCTTCTAGGCCGGCCCTGTTTAAAGTCTTCTTGCATCAGCAAATGGGCTGTGCTGTGCTCAATCTGCTGCTATCTGGGGTGTGCAGAACACACTTCCTGGTTGATGACACAAACTCAAGGCTCTGCCAAGGTCCGCGGGGTGAAAGCCTTGCCCTTCCCATGCTTAATTAAAAAAAAAAATTAACC
This sequence comes from Hystrix cristata, assembly GCA_004026905.1. Lineage (NCBI taxonomy): Eukaryota > Metazoa > Chordata > Mammalia > Rodentia > Hystricidae > Hystrix > Hystrix cristata. The sequence goes on along the minus strand of PVJO010010953.1, from coordinate 14,823 downwards.
GCTAGACAATTGCCTCTTGTTCTGGTGACTCACCTGGCCGGCTGGCAGCAGCCGCCCCACCTGTCCCAGCTCGCTGCTGAGGGCCTCAGCGCTGCGAAGGCGGCCTGGGAACATTCAGGGAGCCCTCAGCGCCCTCCTGGGGTACCGGCCTTCTGTTCTTTGTTCTGGCCGTTGTGTCCCCACGTCCAGCTGCACCCCTAAAACAGACTGCAGTCCGGAGGTGGGAGAGTCACTGACTGCGCCTCTGCATAGCGCCTACAGGGGGCGGTAGAGAGACTCACCGAGCATGGTATATGCCTATATTTAGCGGTCGAAGCAGAAATACGAGATGATGGGATGAACAGGCCCCGTCTAGGTTTCTTCTGTTTTCATTTTTCCCTCTCAGGCCTAAGGTCATAGTTCATGATGCCACTCATGCACAGGAAAGTGCAGAGAGATACCCCTGGGAGCACCCTCCACCCTCAAACTGGGAAGGAGACCGATGGCCTTTGCACTGAGCTACATCCCCAGCCCTTTTCTTCAGTTTTTAAATGTTAATACAGGGTCTCCCTAAGTTTCTAAGTTGCCCAGGCTGAGTTTGAAGTTGCAACCCTCCTGCCTCAGCCTCCCTAGTGCTGGGGGATTACAGACGTGTACCACCGCACCTGGCTCCTAGAGGGCCCTTAGAGGGTCCCCAGAGCGCGGAGTGTTGTGATTGTGTCTCCAAACGCTCTGGCCTGCTCTTGTCGAGCGGCTCACGGGATTTCAACCCCATCCTGCCCCTCCCTGGCATGGTAAAAATCCAGAGCTATTTAACCCAGGACAGTTTCTCCACATCTTCTGGGGCTAATAGCACAAGACCTTGGGTTTTTTGTTTGTTTTTAGATTTTTTTTTTAGGGTCTCCTTGTATAGTGCATACTGACCATGAACTCACTACATGGCCCAGGTAGGACCTGAACTCAGTGATGCTTCTGCCTCAGCCTCTTGGTACCGGGATTATAGGCATTTGTCACCTGCCCTAACAGCAGAAAGCTTTCACAATTCACAAAGAACAAACGGGGTTTTTGTTGGCTTTTTGTTGGCTTTTTGCCAACAAAATAAATCAGGTGAATAAAGCAGTCTGTCCTGAAGACAATACACGGTTAACAGGAGGCCAAGGCAGTTATAGGTGGCTTATTCTTTAGACATTTCCAGAGACCTTGTATCACGGTGGACTTGGTAGCCCTTGTTGGTTAGTTTGTTTTGGTATTTGCTGCAGTGCTGGGGATTGAACTTGGGGCCTTTGCACTGAGCTATGTCCTCGGCCCTTGTTTTTTTTTTATGTTTTGAGACAGACTTATAAAGTCATTAAGTTGCCCAGGTTGGGCTCAAACTTGCAGTCCTCCTGCCTCAGCCTCCCAGAGTGCTGGGATTACAGGTGTGTGCCACCAGGCCTGGCACTGAGCAAAATGTTTGAACAGAGTGCCACCTGCCTTTCACCAGCCCTGGGTCATTGGCTTCTCACTGGAGCCCTCGGTTTTCTCATCGTTCACGTGAGGGTGGAAATGACCTGTCTGCACCCTGTGCACATGGACCCCAGGGGACGGGTCTGTAAAACTCTCTCTCAGACTCCAGCCAGATGACATCTTTCGTGGCCCCAGAGACCAAGAGGCAGCAGCTGACCTGCTCATAGTGTGAGACACACAGAGGCAGCTGGTGGAGAACGCAGGTGACAACAGCATGTCCATCCGGGGACAGGCATTCCCTCTCCCGACTGTAGGTGAACTCAGTCCCCTTTTCTGGCCTTGTCAGCGGTCCCAGGCGGCATTCCTGGGGACCCACGTTCATTTGGGAGTAGACACAGGAAAGACAAACCCACGGAAAAGCCGCTATCCAACCCCTGCGAGTGTCCTTAAAATACAAGACTAGGGCATGGCCGTTGTTAAGTAGGTTGGGTCACTGAGGGACGTGGCTGAAGGGCGGACTCCAAGGACAGGCAAGAGGAAATCCTGCCATACACACAGACTTCCGTTTCCCGTGTCTTGGGTTCAGGAGTGTGCATGCTCCCGTTCTCCATCAGTGTTTAAATCCTGTGCGTGTGTGTGCATGCGTGTGTGTGTGTTTGTGTGTGTGTGTGTTTAGGGATTGAACCCAGGGCCTTCACCCTGAGCTACATCTTTAGTCTGGTTTATTTTTTATTTTGAGACAAGTCTTGTGACGTTACCTATGCTGGACTCAAAGTTGCAGTCTTCCTGCCTATCTTAAATTCCTTTTTTGAAAAAAAATTTTTTTTTTCATGTTCAAAGTGCTGAGGATGATACCTGAGAACTCTACCACTGAGCTACACCCCAGCCCTCTTTTATTTTGGAGGTGGTTAATCAGTGATCCTGTGGTTTAAAACTCTTTCTTGAACTGAGTATGGTGGTGCACACCTGTAATCCGAGCACCGGGGAGGCTGAGGCAAGAGGATCACCAGGAGCTCGAGGCTAGCCTGGGCTACATGGCAAGTTTAAGGCCAGCCTGGAATACAAAGCAAGGTGCTGTCTCAAAGCACAAAACAAAAACACCCTTCTTTACTACTAACCTTCTGGCATGAGTGTCTTGCAGAAGAGTGCCGGGTGCTATGTGAAGTGTGTCAGGCCTCATGTGTCAGACACTTTCCTAGTGGGGGTCAGGGGTATCAGATTTAAGTCCCTTGAGTTGCCTAGACCTGTGGGCTGGTGGGGACACTGCAGTGCAGAGCCCACCATGCCACCGAGGCCCTGAGACAGGAATAACCTGGACTTTGAGTCCTCCTGGCCTGCCGTTCCTGGCCACTCCAGGTGCTCCGAGCAGTATTTTGTGGTTTTCCTAATTTGTACTAAACAGATCTTGGCTGCGATAGCAGACTGGCTGCTTTCTACTGTGATTTGTGCACAGCCGTGTTCGTATCTGAGTAAGCAGGAGAAGGACCCTGGGACCCCGTGCACTCCTGTGACCCTCTCTAATGCCTTTCCCAGCACCGCTGTGCGTGCTCAGGACTGGGTGTGTCCACCATGGCACTGGCAAGGTTTCCTCTTAGGTGTGTACGCATGTATATCCGTGCCCTCTGCCCCCCCCACGGGCTCTTCCTGTGTAAGCTGGCTGTTGGAATGGGGTGACATCCTGAGCCCTTCCAGCCCCAGCCTGACTCTGGCCGCCTCGTGCCCTCTCTCGTATTCGGCCTCTGCTTGGTAACTGGCTGTTTGGCTCAAGGTTTTCTGGGTCGCTCTTTTTCACTTTTTTAAAGACAGTTCAGATACCTCAGTCTTAGCCTGTTGTTTGGAGTTTGTCTCTGAGAGTCACTGTTCCCATGTGTGTACTTTTTTGGTTTAGTTTGATTTCTTTGAGACAGGGTCTCACTACAACGTTCAAGCCGGCCTTGAGCTCACTGTGTGTCTCAGGTTTGACTTCCAGCGCCTGCTGATCGTCCTGCCTCAGCCGCTTAAATCTTTTCTTCTGTAGACTTAAAAAAAAAATTTTTTTTTGTCTTAAAGTTTGAAGCTGGCCTGGGCTACATATGAGTTCCAGACCAGTCTGAACTTTTGGTCGTTTGTTGCTTTTTGAGCCAGAGTCTCAGTACGTAACCCAGGCTGGCTTCAAACTCACGACAATTGTCCTGCCTCAGCTTCCCCAAGTGCTGGGATTATAAGCATGCACCGCCACACCCAGCACAGTTTTCTTTTTCTAAACTAAGTACGGGAGTTGGCGATTTAGCTCAGTGGTAGAGCACTTACCTAGCAAGTGCAAGGCCCCGAGTTCGATCCCCAGCGCCAAAAAAATAAAAATTAAAAAAAAAAAAACAAAACTAAGCGTGATGAAGTCCCTCCCCCAGAGGTTTCTGTGCCCCTAAAGGTCAGACACCTCGAAGCAAGCAACCAGGTGGGCGTGTTCTGCTGGTTATCCCTCCACTGCTTCACTGTGCCTCGCAGCACAGCGTGACTAAAGGTGATGCTCACGTCGCATCGTAAAGACCTGCACTCTGCCCGAGCATTCCACACCTCAGCCTGCCGCGTCCCCCGCGTGGGACACTGAGGAATGCCTGGAGATCGCGTCCACGTACCCCTTTCCTCTTCCTGCACCCTGACCCAGGCCTGGCCTTCGGTACAGGTAGTGACTTGGCACCCTGCGCTGCACCATCTTTCTGGGCCCATCTGGATCAAGGATCCACAACCTATGCACAGGGCGCCGGAGAGGTGGGCGCAGAGCAGTGATGAAGGAGGGAGGTGGGACCAGGGTAACCAGGTTCCACCCGGCTCCCTGGACAGCAGGGTGGCAGCTCAGCTCAGACCGCGCTGCGCGGGCAGCATCAGGCAGAGATGGGGTCCGTGCAGGGGCCGGACCATCTGTTGTCCCCGCCTCTGCTTTCTCTGGGAGTCTTTGGCCTGCTTGGTTTTAAATTCGGTGCTACCTTGGGAACCCAAGGCCCCACCTGCTGAGCAGGCTCCACGCTGAGCTGCACACTGGGCCTGCCACACGTCTGAACTCACTCTCGGGGTCCTTCATGTTTTAATTTTAAAAATGTGCATTAGTACACATTTGCAGCAGATCCAGTTTCTTAAGATATCTTAAATTACTAACTCTAGATTTATATGACCTAGATGGCAAACATGTGCTAATAAATATTTAAAAGATACAAAGAAAAAAACTTATATGACCCATGAAAATTGAAGGTTTGCTTGTCCAACCAGGTGCCTTGTCCTTCACACAGCCCCCCTGTCCCTTACTGATAATATATATATATATTTATATTACCATTTATATTAGCCAAGTGCACACATTCTGTATGTGGTGTGTGTGTGTATGCAAGCACTCAAATTCTAAGTGTCTGCCTGGCTCACAGAATGAACGCAGGCAGCACAGGATGGTGTTACCAGTCAGGGCAGAGATGGGGACCTGTTGCTCCAGAGCCTGTGGCCTCCATCAGACCCTGTGACACACAAACTTTTTTTTTCCTCCAGTCTTGGATATTTTCTGTGTCTTCTGGGCCTCAGGTTCTACGTGGATGTGGGACAGTGCCAAGAAACACACTCTGATCTTTGTTTTTTTCAGATAGGGTCTCACTACGTAGTCCAGGCTGGCCTTGAACTCATGCTGTAGCTGAGGCTGGCCTCAAACACACAGCGATCCTCCTGCCTCAGCCTTCTGAGGGCTGATATTACAGGTGTAGTCTACCACTCCCGGTTTCAGCTGCTTAGAAACTCCTCAAATTTGATACTTGACACATTGTGGTGCAAGAATTTTCTCCTAGTACTCATCTGTGGTACTCATGGCATAAGAAGTTGTCGGGGTCGATTGCACATGATCAGCTACTTCTTTCTTGTCCTTTCTGGTACTCATGTAGCCTCCCAGAACCAATTAATGGTGAGTACCAGAGTGCCACTGCACGCACCAGCCTTGCAGGGTTTCACGGACCTTGAGCTTCCTGCGGTGAGGCCTCCCCTTCCCCAGCAGGGTTTCTTCCCAAGCAGCAGGCAGGGCAGGTGTGTGACACACTTGCTTCCCTTCAGTCTCTCTCTGAGCAGAGCAGTGACCAGCATGTATAAATGTCACATTTAGTGAGAGGCGCCTGTTTAGAGGCCCCATGCAGCTCCAGGCCGGGCCTCACGGGAATGCCCCGTGCCTGGGCCCAGGGCACTGGTGCAGGCAGACAATCGGATGGGAACCACCCTGGGGACCAGAGGAGAAGGTGCAGGGCGGGCGGCCTGGGCGGGGAGGAGACAGAGCAGGTGCTGGGGATAAAGGCAGGAAGCCGGAAAGGAGGGGAAAAGGCAGGAGGGGGAGGCGCTGGGATTCTTGAGACTCAGGAAAGCCTTGGAGCAGATGTTCGGGTCGTGCGGCTCGCAGCCCTCTTGTGGGTTTCGGAAACAGGTGTGTAGCCGGCGCTTGTTCTCAGGGTGGAATGAGCGGGCCCCAGGGACGCCGTGAGGAGAACACTCACCTCCTGGCCGGTCTGGGAGCGGATGGGCTGGGTGTGCCCCATTGTTGTCTTTCAGTCTGGCTTTCTCACAACTCTCCCAATGGCTCTTTCTTGTCATTACATAAGCACTGAAGATGCTGGGTTCAAGATTTATCTAAAAATCACACAAGGCTGTAACTGGGGAGGCTGAGGCAGGAGGATTGCTGAGAGTCTGAGGTCAGCCTGGACTACATGGCAAGAGGCTGTCTCAAGAAACAACAAAACCAAACCATATAGCATAAATGTAACGTTCTAAGGAATCTTTCAGCTGTCTTCAGAAATTATGTAATGTATAAATGTGCTAGAGAGAATGTAGTGAGTATTGTTTGAGAATTGTCGCCTCTATTTAAAAGCTATGTCACACACAACACTTGAAGTCAGCGGCATTTCCTCATATCTAATTTATTTGTTCAGACTCCAGAGCCTACCGAGACGTGTTCACCGGTCTCTTCCAGGCCACATCTTTTGCCTAAGTGTTGCAGTTCATCTCTGAATAACAAATTGTGTCTTGGCAAGGAGCACCACCTTTAGTCTCTAGATATGTAAGCCTTGCATTAAAATAGACAGACCACACATTTATGTAAATTGTGCTTCAGGGATCAAACAAGTGCAAATAGAATTATAATTTTAAGCATCATTATTCCTGTACTCTCCAAATCTGTGCGTGTGTGTGTGTGTGTGTGTGTGTGTGTGTGTGTGTGTGTGTGTTACTGAGTCTCAAACCCAGGTCCTCTTGCAAGCACTTCCACACCGAGTTACATCCCTGGCCTGTAAAATTTTATTCTGAGATAAGGTCTCCCTAAGTTGTTCGGACTGGGCTCAAACTTGGTAATCCTTCTGCCTCAGCCTCCACAGTAGCTGAGATTACAGATGTGTACCACCGTCCTCAGTTTACTCTCCAAGTCTTTAAGGAGTAGAGCTCAAATTTCTTAGAGCAGCCCTGTCCAATAGACATAATAATGTGAGCCACATAAAGAAAGCTTTTCCAGTAACCATGTTGAAAAGAAAAAAAGAAGTTTATCTATCTATGTAGCTATCTATGTCACAGTATATCCAAAATGCTATTTCAGGAGGTAAAAGGGTCCCCAAATTACTGAGATACTTTACTTTTCTTTCATACTGTGTTTCTGGAATCTGGTTTTTACCTGTAGGGCACAACTCAGTTTACACCAGTGAGCACTCTTTTTGGCTGGCTTTGGTTCCTTCTCTTTTCCTCTTTGTAGCGCTGGGGATGGAAACGTGGGCCTCGTCTGCATCCTGAGCCCCAGCTGCAGCGCTGAGCTACACGCCCGGCCTTGGGTTTTGTTCTTTAACTTGAGGACCAGCATGATTTTTCCTTAACTGGCAAGCTGGGAAATAGGTCAGGCTTTGCCCATGCGTTTTGAGCGCGGCTGTAGACAATAAGTGGCTGTGTTCCAATAAAACTTTATTTACAAAAGCAGGTGGCGGGTGGGCGTGGCTCTCAGGCTGCACTTTGCCAAGCCCTGTGCTAGCTAAATGTACTGTTATCCCCTTTGGGTTTTAATTCTCAGAAGTGGATTTCTATTTTGATTTGCTACCGAGATAGCTCTTGTGAGGAATTTCATTTGGGAAATACATGCCGGGAAAGGACTCCACTGTGAAAGGACCCTCCGCCGCCCGCCTGAGCGCCGCCTTGCAGGACCCGCAGCGCGGCCTGGCACTGAACGGGAGCAAGTCACCCTGGTCACCTGTCCACAGATGATGGTGGCCGCCACCCACATGGTGACACTGTGTTCATGGTCTCGCCCCTTAAAGAGAAGGACCTCCGCGGTTTACAGAGCTGCGCAGCATCGGCAGGGATTCTGGCACTAAGAGACGTGGGTCCTTCTCAGGCCTGGCAGTTGCTGCGCTGTGTGTCTCAGATGGTTCAGTTCTCTGGGCCAACACGAAAGTACTACGATCAGCCAGGTGTGGTGGCACACGCCTGTGACCCCAGCACTCAGAAGGCTGAGGCAGGAGGATCTCGAGTTTGAGGCCAGCTTGGGCTACATAGTGAGTTCAAGGCCAGCCTGAACTATGGAGGGAGACTCTGTCTCAACAAAAAATAACTAAGAATGCCCTGCTTGCCTCACACAGGCTGGAAAAGATAAAAAATGTATGTAAAGGGTTTGGGAGGGTGTAAAATGCTATGCAAATGTCAGCTAATAGCATTTTCCAGAGATCGCCTTTCTGTGCCTTTTCTCACACACTTCCTTTCATCATCGTGGACTGATTTATTCCAGAGTAGTACCAACCATGAAGTGAGATCCTACCATCTGCAAAGTGTTTAGTCCAGTGGCAGAAACACAGGCCCTGTTCAGTGACTAGACAGCTGCTATGTTTTTAAATTAAACTTTCAGTTTAAAAGTGTGACATTTTAGAGCTGGATGTAGTGACACATTCCTGTAACTCTAGTTTTTGGAGGCTCGGGAAGATCAAGAGTTCAAGGCGAGCCTGCACTACTACATAGCAAAATCCTGTCTCAAAAAAACCAATAAAAGAAAGAAAAAGGCCATTTTATCGTAACCCAGCCCTTTTGGTTTCTGTAATTTGGACTAGAAATATTATGAAATGCCCTTGTTATATGTCATGGCAGATACTCATACCGGAGTGTAATAAGAAGATGGTCTGAATTAAACCACCAGTCTTGGCACGGTCAGTGATTGCTCTTTGACTGATAGATTAACAGGCGGAACCCGTGCTGATAGAACATACTGGCGTCCAGCAGGGCAGGCTCTGCGAGCAGGCAGCGTCTCTTGCCACGGAGCAGGCTTGCTGTGGCCATGCCCTCTCCCATCACCCCTCACAGCTGAGCAGGGTCCTCATGAGCCAGAGGTCAGGGGTGTGGGCAGAAACTGGTGCTGAGACTACGGTTCTGCCCTCTCTTTTCAAGCACTAAGTTGGATGAGAGAACGGCAGAGACTAGGAACCTCCTAACTGTTCCCCAGAAGGGACCTTGGTGATGGCATCCCGGGGACGGCGTAGATGCGGCTGTGGAGAGGCAGATTCCCGTGTGTCTCAAGAGTCTCCTAGGTAGAAGGGGCAAAGTGTGCCGTGCTTTTGTTCGCATTTTAAGAAGTGTTTTTCCACGCATGCACACACACACACGCGGTACTTACACACGTGGAAGCAGACACGATAAGTGAGGATTTCTCCAGGAGAGCTATGGGGGTTTGAGGATTCTGTGTTCTGATTTAAAAGCAAACACTCCACATGCTTTATTCTCTCATTTAACATCAGCATGTTAGTTGGTTAGTTAAGAGCAACAAAGAGACAACTGTAATCTCCCGTGTCTTTTGTATCTCCCCCGGTTAAACCCTGGCCTGAAAAATTCGTCACATCCCTGCAGTAATCCATTTCCCCCAGAAACCCTCATGTCAGTGAGTATCTGAAGAGAATAACTGGGCACCAAGCTACATGAGTTGGGCCTCAAAGTCACAGCTGAGTCTGCTCCAGGACCCTGAGGTTTTCAGCATTTTTCCCCGCCTTTGGGTGAAAGTAAACCAAACGTAGTGGACAGAATTAGTTTCACTTAGATTTTCTCAGAACAGGCTCATTCCAGTATCCTGGCCCCCAGTCAGCCTCCAGGCCTCCAGCCCAAGTCAAGTGTTGAATCGTGTGATTCCAGCATGCAGGCTCCAAAGCAGAGCACACGCCACTTGGGGAAACGACTCTAGCAGCCCCTGTACAGCACTGATGGGGCATCTTTTTGTCGTAATGTAATAAATGTTTCATAACTGAGCAGCCCCCCCCCCAGTGAGGTTGCTTTGTGCATCTGTAATACACTTCGATTCTCTTAGGACAAGTTACCTGATCTCTTAGTCTCAGCCGAGATTGGTCTTGTGCTGCAGAGGTCTGGGTTTTAACAAACGCTCAGCGCCACTAGCCAGCATAGTACTGGATCGTCGCACTTGCCAGGTCTACGTGTCGGCCTATTTATCCCTGACACCTACTAACCTTTCTGCTCTCTCTGCCTTTTCCTGAGTGTTTTTGGGATCAAACAGCACGCGGTATTTCAGATCAGTATTTAAGGTTCCTCTGTGTCTTTGTGGCTAGATAGCACCACCTTTTTAAAAAAAAAATTTGTGAATAAATGTCATTGTTGGGGTGTACCATAGGGGGGTTTGGACCATGTTCTTTTTGAAAGTTGTCTTGATTGTTTCCTTTTTTTTTTTTATTTTTTGGCAGCTGTGAATAAATTGCCTGTAACTGTCCATGTGGAGGGTTTCCCATGAAGGGAGGTTTTCAGCTCAGTTGACTGAATCGCTGAGTGTGTAGTCGCTGGATCTCGGGTTGAGCTTTGTGGGAAACTGTCTTCTAAACTGACTGTCCCATTACGAGTCCTGCAAGCTTCAAGCTCTGAGAGTTCTGTTGCTTTACATCCTTCCAGCACTTGGCATTTTCAGGTTCCTGGATGTTGATGATTTTAATAGACTCACAGCGGTGCTTCCTCGTTGCTTCAGTTTGTAATTCCCTAATGACAGGAGATGTTGAACAGCTGTTCATAGGCTTGCTGGTCACCTGTATATCCTCTTCAGTGAAGTGTGTAAGTGTATTTTTTTAAATATATCTTTGGTGCAGTCTTTTTTTTCCAGGTACATATTTTTCAACTGTTTGCCAGTCTACTGTGTATGTTTTCAGTATCTTAATAGTATCTTAAAGAAAGTTTTTAATTTTAATAAAATTAAACTTATTAGTTTTTCCTTTCATGTTTAGAGCTTTGGGTATTATATGTAAGTTATCATCAAACACAAAGTCACCTAAGATTATCTTCTGTTTTCTTCTCGTAGTTTTGTAGTTTTGTGTTTTATGTTGTATGCATAAGTCTGTGATTCTTTTGGGGTGAAATTTTATGAAATCCATAATGTTTGCATCTAAGTTGTATTTTTCATATTGATAATCCAGTTATTCCAGAACCATTTATTTTAAAACATTTCTCTGTTGTCTTTTCTTGTTTGTCAAAAATTAGTTGACTACAGTCGTATAGACTGACATACTTTTTAAGTAGTGAAGAACAAGCCGGGTGCGGTGGCACACACCTGGAATCCCAACACTCGGGAGGCTGAGGCAGGAGGACCGCCACAAGTTCGAGGGCAGCCTGGGCCACATAGTGAGTTTAAGCATAGCTTGAACTACATAGTGAGACCCTGTCTTTAAATAAATAAACAAACACATAGCGAAGAACATTTTCTTTTATTGAAAATCTGTAACTGAGGTAAAACCGGTTTAACATTGAACAAAGACATTAGAAACAGCCACAGATGAAACCAGAGTTTGATGTGCTGAGCACCATGCTAGGCAGTTTAATAAGTTCAAAAATTCATAAAATGCAGCTCCTCCCCTCAAAGAATGACTTCCGATGGGGAGTTCATTTCATGTGGCCGTGTCTGATGGGTTCCCTGAATCACAGACACAAAGTGTGACCGTAGTCTCTCCGTTAGGCGAGGACCGTGTGTGCTGGGAACCCAGGGCAGGGCCAGTCTGATGGGGAAAAGAGCGGTGGAGGGACACCCACAGGAGGTCGTTAGACACCACAGTGAGAGTTAGCGGGAGGAGATTTCAGGCCCAAGACCGGAAGTGAGTGCTCTACCAAGAAACAACTAGAATTATCTGTAATTGGACTGAAATGTAGGGTTCGTGCATTTAAGCGGAAAGGCACATTGGAGCCCTATTTTAGGGCCTTGAATTTCTCGACTCCGAGACCTTTGTTTCAACTTGGCATGTGCTGGAAGTCCACGAGCAGGGATCTGGCAGGACAAAACGGTGCCTGCGAAAAGTTCTGTGCACACGTGCGTTTGTGCGTATTGCGTGAGTTTCCCATTAGGCAGTAGGGCCGAATGGCTCTGCGGGAAGCACCCGGCCGGCTCCCGGCTAGAACTGAGCCCTTTCCCCGGCTTGCTGGGTGCTAACTGTCCCCAGGCCCTGCAGGGGTGTGGCTTGAGGGCTGTCCTTGGCAGGTGAGAAATTTCCATACCTGTAACCTGACCTCCAGGACTGAGGCTCGGCCCCACTTCTGCAAGTCACACAACCACTCGGCCTCCTGTTCCCACCTGGGGGGGAGCTGCGGGGAAAATTCACTTTCTGTGTTTTTTTCTCAAAATGTGAAAACTAGAAAGCGGCAACAACTGTGTAGAATGTTTAACAGCCTGGGAGTGCAATGACTGATGTAAGTACAAAGAACCTTTGTCTCTTGCTTAATTGGCTTTTGTTTACTGCCTGCTTCAAGGTCGGGGAAATTATATTGTTGCTTTAGCAACCTGCTCTGGAACCCCGTTGAAAGCGTGATAAACTTCTTATCCTATCATATTTATTCATGTACCGCGCAGGAGGGTTTGATGTAGCAAAGGAAGCAAATAAAGACTGTGATTCTTTGCAGGGTGCTCTTTGTGGATTGGTAAGAGGCGGGGATGGGAGTTACCGGTAAGACTTTCTCAGTCCTTGTGGGACCAGGAATGTATTTTATTAAGGTAGGGTTAATTGGCTTATGCTAAATTCTTGAGGAATTCTCTACTTCTTAAATTGAAGATGGATTATCAAAAGGTAAGCCTTGCTTATTTGTCTTGAAAGTTGGCTGGGGTAGGGATACATCTCCTGAGGGTAACGAAATACAAATATATCTCCTCTATTAACTACTGTCTCTGAGTTTAGTTGCAGGATATCTGCCCTTTTATAGTCCACTTATTAAATAATCACATCACAGCTTTTTCCACTAAATAATTACAATGTTTTCTGGTGAGCAAGCCTCATACTATGGGCTGTGTAATGATTTCCTCAGTTGGAGACCTCATATGTATGTAAGTAAAGTGTAAAGGATTTCACATTTTGGATTCATTTAAAACCATATTGAAGGGTTGGGGATTTAGCTCAAGTGATAGAGTATTTGCCTAGCAAGCACAAGGCCCTGAGTTCAGTCCCCAGCACCGTCCCCCCAAAAAAAGCCATATTGAAAAAAAAAAAAAAAACCATATTGAGGGAAAGTAGAGCTTTTTCTTTCATTTTACACTGGCATATGCAGCTCACTTTGAAACAGTTCGCCTATGTGGTGGGGAAGGTCGAGTCCTTACAAGACAGTTTTAAGTTAGGACAGGAGGACATCTGTTGGTGGCCTGTGCGGGCCTTTCATGTGGCTTTCTGTGGCCAGCTGTGTGCCTTGGGACCCCAGTGTGGCCAGGTCAGGGTTCGCTGCCATTTTTTATCAAAGCAGGTTGGATCCCTGGTGCCTGCGACTGGCTGTGCCCTGGTTTGTCCCCTACACTTCATTCTGCGGCTTTCAGACTGGGAAAGGCTTTTAATATATATTTCAGTGTATTGAAATAATTCATGTTTTCTTTTCTGCTTGTCGGTGAAGTAGCAGTGGCCATTACTAAATGTCACCAGCTCCGAGTACACAGTCCCGTGTGCCGGGGCTGGGTCCTCACATAATGCCACCCACAGCAGGTGCCCGAGTGGGAGGGAGCAGGTTGGGCGAAGCCACCGTGGGTCAGAGGACACGGGGACGCTTGTCCTCCATCGGAACTGAGGAGCAGAATCAGGGTGCCGCTAGCTGTGCTTGTCGGGTCGGGCAGGAGTAACTGGGCTTGGATGTGCTTGTCGTCTGCTTTTTGACTTTCTGAAAAGTTTCTTTTGCTTAGTTCTTTCTGTGTACGGATATCTGGCAAGTAAATGTGGTGAACCAGTTTCTTACCTGTGTTGCTTGGCCCTTAAAATTGTGGGTGTCTTGTTTTGTTTTGTTTTGTTTTAGAGATGGGATCCTGAGATGTTGTCCAAGCAGTCCTCCTGCCTCAGCCTCCTCAGTAAATGGACTATATATGAGTGTCACACCACCTAGCTAAAATTGTGACTTTTAAATCACTTGTATAATTACACCAAATCAGCATGGGACTGATTGATCTCTAAGGTTCTTTTTGGTGCTAATATTTTCAAGACTGTGTTTCCAGAAGATGTTAGTGTATGGCTGCTGGGAACATAATACAGAGCACATTTTCTGCCTAGATTACATCTTTACCTTCTCCCTAAAGTTTTCATCCCTTTGAGAATTCTGTCCTATGCAATCAAACTCCAGGGTTGGGGTTTTTTGAGACAAGTAGTCTACCCTGGCCTCCAACTCAGCGTGACTCTCCTGCCTCAACCTCCCAACTGCAGGTGGCGTGCACCCACCATTTCTGGCTCTGATGTGTGTAAGTCTGATTCACACACAGTACTAGTTCTCAGACATGCAGAGCGCTTTCAGGTTTAATTTCCTAGTTGTTCTATTTTCGGTGATAATAGGTGAGCATGCATGCTAGGTGAGCATTCTACCGCTGAGCTGCAACCCCATCTAATTGTTGGATTTCAGCAAATATTGAATCGCTTCTAACATGATGCCCGCGCTCACTTCTGGTGTTCGTGTCCATGAGTGGAGTCACAGCCCACCTTGGCCACTTGATGACGACGCTGTGTGATTCGAAGTCTGGGTCCACACCTTTGTCACAGAGCAAGGCAGATGGCTCCTGCGGGCCACTGAGTGCAGGCCTGGAGTCCTTGTAGAGCTGTGAGTTCAAAGCTGAAGGATGCGAAGTCTTCCCTGAAATGAACAGGATTTGAAGTTGAAGTTGAAGGGTGGAGTACTGAACAGCACATCTTCGAGGACACAATAATAGAATTTTTCTTTGTAAAAAATTATTAATGTTTTTAGACATTTTTATGGTTATTTTTTATTTATTGCTATGAAAAGTCATTTTTAAAAGGTCATTCAAAGATTAAGGCAAAACAAGTAACCTGGTTAGTGACAGACACTGTTGTTGACAATTAGATTCCACTTTGAGCTTTCTGCCAGCCAAGGCAGAAGAGACAAGCAAAGCACATTCATATTCTTTCTCCACCCACCTTCCTCTCTCTCTCTCTCTCT